>APFE030557816.1:0-10559 GCA_000404065.3 Pinus taeda | reverse complement strand
CCAAGAACCATAAGTTATTTCATAATCAAAATATTTTATTTTAATTTATTTTGATAACTTTTTTTCAATCCAATCTAAAAGGAAAAATGTTATAGGCACTTTTGAGATATATCTAAACCCTCTATTCTCACAACTACTAAAACTATTTCCATAGAAATTAAGTCAAGGTTTTAATAAAATTAAAAAAAAGAATACTTTTATGTATAATGATGTGAACTTTATATAATATAAATAATATTTTGAAGAACTAGCATAGCTCCATCCTAACTAAGGATCCAAGCGATGAGAGCAAGCGAAATGACTAACAATAATAGAGGAAGATATAACATGATTTTTTTAAGTTTTTCATTATTGTATTTTATTTGACATGATTTATCCAAAACACAAGTTTAATATTTTACAACCAATTCAACTTTTTAAATTTATATTCTTTCTTAAACATAATAGAACCGGATCAAGTTTAAGATAGAGAAGGGGATAGTAGAAAATTTGGATGGTGAAGATAGAGAGAGAGAGAGAGAGAGAGAGAGAGAGAGATGGGGAGAGGGAGATAGAGGGAGAGAGAATAAGGAACAAAGAAAAGAGGGTGAGAGAGAAGAATAGAGGGAGAGACAAAGAGAGAGAGAGAGGGGAAATAACAAAGGCATAGAGAGACAGACGTGGAGAGAAAGAGGGAGTGACAAGGGAGATATGGAGGGAAAGTGAGAGAAAGAGGGAGCGACAAGGGAGATATGGAGAGAAAGTGAGGTAGAGAAGAGAGGAGGGAAGAAAGAGAAGAGGAGAGGAGGGATCTACGGAGATCGTTGAAAGATGTAATTAGGTTTGTTCTTCATAATGACTTGTGTTCTCTTGATTTTGTATATTTGACATAAAAGGAAAAGGGAGAAAAAGAATTATTATTTTATAAGAGTGGGTTTCATGCTGAAGTTAATTAGGTCAAGCATGTTCTTCATGTTTTTAAGTCATTTAAAGTCAAAATATTATTTTTCATAAATCAAGAGAGTCATTATCATGTATATAATGTCTTAGTGGCCATTTTGCATCAAAAGAGAAGATTTACTTTTGTGTTTAAAGTGTGAAAAGAATCCTCCAAGACCAAGTCAGAATATGCTGAAGAACTCACCCTAGGAAGGCCTATTGGACCACATGGAAAGTTGTATATAGAAGTGAAATTCGTATTCATTTAACACCTTCAATCACTTAGTTCGATCTGCAATAGAAAGAAGAAGAAAGAAGAAGAAAGGAAGTTCGAAGAGACTAGAAGAGAATAAGAAACCTTGGTGAAGGAAAGAAGACATAATTCTTAACAATTTCTGCTCACACGTGCAAACCTACCAAGGAAAGTAGACATAATTCTTAACAATTTCTGCTCACACATGCAAACCTATAGTTGAAGGCTCAAACTATGATTTGACCAACAAAAGAGAAGTTTTCCTTTTGGTGCACACAGAAAGAATACACTAAGCTTTTCTCCTCAACAATTTTGAAGTTGTATGGAACACATATATGTATGGTTTAATTGTAGAAATATCTCAAAAACCTTTAAGATAACACTGGACAATACGAACATAAACCTATGCAATTAGAAACTTTATACTAACAATCAAAATTTTACCCAAACTAAGCCAAGTTAGGAACAGATTGACATTGATATTCAAGGTAATAGACAAGTGAATATCTATTGTACCTGTAGTTTAATTTTATTAAGTAAATTGTGTAACTCATCATACAACTTTTTCTCATCATACAAAGGAAAAAGTTATCAATATTTCAAGGTGTTAGGAGGAACTTCAACGTCAAGTTTTAGTCCTCCACTTTTGAACAAGGGGACACTGATTTCCAATCGAAGGTACGCAATTCTCAAGTGAACATGGCATGATTTCCTCCTTTTTACCATGATCTCTAAGCACGATTTCCTTTCTCAAAATTACCTTTAAACATAACAACAATGTACTCTAATATATCCACAACTCAAATACCAGAAGCTACTGACCATTCATCGATAATTATAGCTTTGATCAGCAAAAAGAAACCCTTTCCAAGGGCCAAAGAATTATGTCGCGCCTGTTGTTCTGCTTCGTGTACTTGCCCCTGAGAAATAGAAGGGAAATCATTCCAGCGCTCAATTTCTCTTGGTATGGCTATGCATGCAAATACAACATTATCCAACACATCCCACTAATGCCCAAAAACAAATGGCAATCAGTCACATCCCACTGATGCCCAAAAAAAAATGACAATCAGTCGTGACCGTTGATGAAGGGTCTTCTTAGCAATCCCATGATTGAGATCTTCACTACTGAGATATCTATTGCATGCGGTTCAGTAAAATTAATGAGGGTTGTGGCAATGCCCTCTATACAAAGTCACTTTTATTCAAAGAATCTTAGAAAAATGGGGATTTCCATGTCCCTCCTTAAGTTTACTAAACGGAATGCTATAGATATTAGTAGTAAAGATTTGAATCAAGGGATTTCTATTTTGAAAACGACCTGGATTGGGGACGTCTTAAAATAAGATATTTATTCTTACACGAGGAGTTGGCTAAAGATAGAGAGTCAGTTCACTAAGTGACTGAGTATTTGAGTGTTGAGTCAAATGGAGTTAAGTGATAGATATATTTTAGTGTGTGGTTGCATGTCAAGACAAGTAGCTAGTTGGAAAATGATAAATACCCTTCATCGGGTTCATTGTAAGCATCATGTTTTGTGCAATCAATAGAATAGAAGTAGTTTGTGTTTTATGTGTGAATTCATGCTTTGTCTCCTCAGCCTTTCCAAAAAATTGGTATCAGTGCGAGGTTACACAAAGCAGGTTACACAGAGCAAACAGAACATATTCTTGCACTAGGAGTTGGCTAAAGATAGAGTCAGTTCACTGAGTGACTGAGTATTCGAGTGTTGAGTCATGTGGAGTTAAGTGATAGATATATTTTAGTGTGTAGTTGCATGTCAAGACAAGTAGCTAGTTGGAAAATGATAAACACCCTTCATCGGGTTCATTGTAAGCATCATGTTTTGTTAGCTTGTGTTTTATGAGTGAATTCATGCTTTGTCTCCTCCGCCCTTCCAAAAAATTGATATCAAAGTGAGGTTACACAAAACAGGTTACACAGAGCAAAGAAGAATGGATTTTCAGTGTGAGAGGATTGTTTTTTTCCCTCGTGGTGTTTAAACATTAATGCATCCTATAGTGGTAATATAGGGCGTGTGGTGTTCAAACATTAACACATCCTACAATTATATATAGGGCATTATAACGCATTTAGGCTCACAAGAGAGCCGCATTAGCACAAGATGTTTGAGGTTTCTTGTGAACGAAAATGTTTGACCATTATTTGACAAATAAATGGTGGAAAACAAAAGTAGTAGTAGTGATAATTGTATGGTGGAAAACAAACAAAAAGTAAACAATTGTAGACTGATTCAAAAAAGACACTTTCGTTGTAAATATACACTTTCGTTGTAAATATAATACTTGGAATATAAGAAAACCAAAAATAACACAACCTCACAACCTCACTTAAGGTTCTATTGTAAAACATATTTCTTAATAAAATTTGAAAAACAAATATGGATAAGTAATACATATTTCCAATAAGAAGAAAAAACTACTAGCTCATCGTCTATGTGGAGAAGCAGGTGGCTTACTGCTGCTTGTCTTGTTCTAAATATAACACTTGGAATGTAAGAAAACCAACTGAATATAACACTTTTGAATGTAAGAAAACCAACAATAAAACAACCTCACTTACGATTCTATTATCAAACATATTTCTTTATAAATTTTGAAAACCAAATTTTGATAAATAATACATATTCCAAATAGGAAGAAAAATTTACAAGCTCGTCGTCTATGTGGAGTAGGTGGCTCACTTGCATGCCAATATTTTTACTCCTGCTTGTTCTAAATATAACACTTGGAATGTAAGAAAACCAACTAAATATAACACTTGGAATGTAAGAAAACCAACAATAATACAACCTCACTTACGGTTCTATTATCAAATATATTTATTTATAAATTTTGAAAAACAAATATTGATAAATAATACATATTCCAAATAAGAAGAAAAATTTACAAGCTCATCATCTATGTGGAGTAGGTGGCTCACGCATGCCAATATTTTTGCACGCTCCACGCTTGCAAACTTATAGTAACAATTAACAATCACTGCACATCATGTACTTATAGTAACAATTAACAAACATTGCACATCATGTCATCTCCATTTGCATTGTCATGTTTCCCAATCATGTCATCTCCATTTTCACTGTCTTGATGCCCAATTATAATGTAAGGGAACTTTTCCAATACTTGTGCAACATTTCTTAAATCTTCATCCCCAAAGTAATTTGTGGCAATAACCATTATTTGGGGTTTAAAATATGTGTATTCTTGTGTAAGTGTTGCAGGATTTGTCGCCAATCTTGTTTATGATAATGCTTAAAATAAAGCTATATAATTGCTGACTAACCAACAAACTTTTTGTTCTGAGTTATCAGAATTAGCTTGACAAATTTATAGATATAGTTAGTGATCATTCAAAAAGTAGATTAGTAAGATACTCCATAATGAAATTAGAAATATGTGGGCTATATAATAATGTATTTGTTGATTCTATGGAGATATGAGATTCCAATGAGAGTTCAACTCATGGATTGAGAATCACTCCCTCTTATTTTTTGTTTATTGGTTTTGTTTATGTTTTCATATGCATGCTATTGCTAGATTTAACATGGTCTCAGAGCTATGTTAAGAGAGTTGATTTATATGTAAAGTGTGTGTTGTTGGCAGGCAATTTCAAAAGTTAGTGAAAGCCATTTGCAAGAGTTTTCATAATTTTGTGAAGCCTGTGCAGATTCAAGTTATTGGTGGGAGTGCTTAGCAGTTAGCAGCAATGGCCAACAATATGAATATTTCTTAGCCACAAATACCATTGTTTAAAGGGGAGAACTTTGGTTTTGGAGCATTAAGATGAAAGCATTGTTTGTTTCACAAGATTTGTGGGATTTCGTAGAGAATGGATATACAGAACTAGATTCTCACACACTTGCCCACTAGAGTCAAGGCTAAAGAAACCAGCTAAAGGAAAATCGTAACAAATATTCGAAGGCTCTCTTCCTAATCCAACAAGCAGTGCATGATTCTATTTTCCCTAGACTAGTTGGAGTAATAAAATCAAAGGAGGCATGGGATGCTTTGCAGCAAGCATATCAAGGAAGTGATAAGGTAAAAATTGTTAAGTTGGAATCATTAAGAAGAGAATTTGAAACCTTGTGCATGCAAAAATCATAATTTATTCAATATTTTCTCACTAGAGTTATGGGTATAGTCAATGAATTTAGGTCTTATGGAAAAGATTTAAAAGATCAAAAAATTGTTGAGGATATTTTAAGAAGTTGGCCTACAAAATTTGATGGGGTTGTTTTTGCTATTGAGGAATCTAAGGATCTAACTCAGTTGTCTATGAATGAGCTAATGGGGTATCTTCAATCTCATGAGCAAAGAATCAATAGATATTCTGAAAAATCTATTGAGCAAGCTTTTCAAGTAAGAGGAAATATTTTCAAAGACAAAAGTGGTTCCTCTGATGAGAAAAGCGAGAACACTTTTGGAATAGGAAGAGGAACATGACAAATATACAGAAGAGGCAGAGGTCGAGGAAGATGTTTTCCTACATACAACAAAGGAAGAGGTAATGATGAAAGTGATGGAGATAAAAGATTTAATAAATCCCAAGTTCAGTGTTTTTATTGTAAAAAACTTGGCCATTATGAAAGAAATTTTTGGAAGAAAAAAACACAACAAGCTAATTTTTCTGAAGAAAATGATATTGGTTGCAGCAATCACATGACAAGAAACAAAGATGGCTTTGTAGAGATAGATGAATCTACATAATCTAATGTACTATTGGGAGATGACAGGCCAGTTGAAGCTAGAGGTAAGGGAACAATTGCTGTGAAGACAAAAGAAGGAAACCCAAAGCACAATAATGATGTTTTATATGTTCCTGCTCTAGCACATAATGTTTTGAGTGTGGGGCAGCTCCTTGAAAAGGGATATTTAATTCTTTTCAAGGACAAGCAATCCATAATATATGATAAATATGATCACAATAAAATTATTGCTAGGACTAATATGCTGCAAAACAGAATTTTTGCTTTCAATCTCCCTTGCGAAGCAAGTACAACATTAAATGGTGCTTATGATGATAGTTCCTGTCTATGGCACATAAGGTATGGACAGTTGAATATGAGAGGCTTGAAATTATTATATAAAAAGCAAATGGTCAAAGGGTTACCACTTATTGGTTCCACTGATAAAGTCCGTGAAGCGTGTATTCTTGGTAAGCAACATAGGGATTCATTTCCAGTAGGAAAATCATGGAGAGCAATTAAACCATTGGAACTAGTGCATGCAGATATATGTGGTCCTATGAAAACCTTGTCTCTCAACAAAAATAAGTATTTCATTATTTTTGTGGATGATTTCAGTAAAATAACATGGATAGATTTCATTAAAGAAAAATTTGATGCATTTTTCATATTTCAACAATTTAAAGCTCTTGTGGAAAAGCAAAGTGGTTATTGTCTAAAAACATTACGCAGAGATAGAGGTGGAGAATTCACTTCTAATAAGTTTGATTCTTATTGTAAAATTAATGGAATTCAAAGGCAATTGAAAACTATTTGTACTCCCCAACAGAATGGCATTGCTGAATGTAAGAATAGAACAATTGTTGAGATGGCTAGGAGCATGATGAAGGGTAAAAACCTTCCAAACATTTTTTGGGTTGAAGCTATAGCTACATCTAATTATTTGCTTAATAGATTCCTAACAATAAGTGTGCAAAATATTACCCCTTATGAAGCATGGTGTGGAAGAAAACCCAATTTTTCTCATTTAAGAGTCTTTGGTTGCATTTGCATTTTTATTGGATATTGTGAGGAAACCAAAGGTTATAGATTGTAGAATCTACAAACTGAAAACTTAATGATTAGCCGTGATGTGTTATTTGATAAGAAAGAAGAATGGAAATGGAATCATGATGTGCAACAACAAAATCCAAGTATTGTTGTACAATAAGATGAATATTTTATTTCTGCAAATCCATCTAGTAATAAAATACTTCAGTGTCCACATCCACTCCATCATCTTCTGCTACTTCAAGTCCTGTTTAAAGTCCAAGTCCTCCAAAAAGGACAAAACCTTTAAATGCAATTTATGGTTATACTTGTTTTGCTTTGATGTCTCAGATTGAAGCAAAACCAAGATGTTTTGAAGATGCAGTAAAAGAGTTAGTTTGGTGCAAAGAAGTGGATGAAGAGATGGCAACAATTAAAAAGAATGCAACATGGGAGCTTGTGGATCCTCCTACTGAAAAAGAAGTCATTGGGGTGAAATGGTTGTATAAAACCAAGTATGCAGTTGATGGATCAGTACAAAGGCACAAAGCAAGGTTAGTAGCAAACGGATATGCTCAACAACTAGGTATTGACTACAATGAAACATATGCTCCTGTTGCAAGATTTGATACAATCAAAACTATTTTGGCATTTGCAGCACAATATAAATGGTTAGTTTATCAATTTGATGTTAAATCAGCCTTTCTAAATGGTGATTTGAAAGAAGATGTATATTTTCACTAGCCCCAAGGATATGAAGAAGCGGAAATTGAACACAAAGTCTACAAAATGAAAAAGGCTCTTTATGGGCTTAAACAAGCTCCAAGAGCAAGGTACAGCAGAATTGACACTTATTTTTTGAAAAAGGGATTTAATAGAAGTGAAAATGATCACACATTATATATCAAGTCAAATGGTAATGAAATAATTATTGTGTGCTTATATGTAGACAACTTGATATACACATCTTCAAGTAATTTGTTAGTGGAAGAGTTTAAGGAGGCTATGATGACTGAATTTGGAATGACTGATTTGGATTTGCTCCATTATTTTCTTGGCATAGAAGTGACACAGTTGAGTGATGGATTTTTTTTTTCACAAGAAAAATATGTTTCAAATCTTCTTAAAAAATGGCAAATGGGAAATTGTAAACCCATGAGCACAACCATGAATACAAATGAAAATTTTTTTGTAGAAGATGGAGCTGAAAAGGTAGATGCTCAATCCTATAGGAGTTTGGTAGGAAGTCTTTTCTATCTTACTACCACTAGGCCTAATATTATGCATGCAGTAGGCTTGATTTCCAGATTCATGCAAAGTCCAAGTAAGATCCATTTTGGAGTAGCAAAAGGAATTTTGAGGTATGTGTGTGGAACAAGAAATTATGGGATTTGGTATACTTCATCAAATGATTTTGGGTTGGTTGGTTATACGGATGGTGACTGGGCTGGATCTTTTGGTGATAGAAAAAGAACTTCAGGTTATATACTTAGCCTTGGATCATGTGCAGTGTTATGGTGTTCAAAGAAGCAACCAACTATTTCATTGTCTTCTACAGAGGCATAATATATTGCAGCAGCAACACCAACATGTGAAGCAGTTTGGTTGAAGAAAGTATTGATAAATCTAAAATAAGAACCAAAATATGCCACAACTATTTACTATGATAACTTGTCTACCAGCCATAACTAAAAATCTAGTGTTTCATAATCGCACCAAACACATTGATATCAAATATCATTTCATAAGAGACTATGTGGCAAAAGGAGAAATTAAAATAAAGTTTCTCACAACAAATGAACAGCTTGCAGATATATTTACGAAAGCACTACCTAAAGGGAAGTTCGAATACTTAAGGGATATGCTTGGAATCACCTCATTAAGCATTAAGGGGAGTGTTGAGGATAATGCTTAAAATAAAGCTATGTAATTGCTGACTAACCATCAAATTTTGTGTTCTGAGTTATTAGAATTAGTTCAACAAATTTATAGATATAGTCAATGATCATTGAGACGGTAGATTAATAAGATACTCCATAATGAAATTAGAAATATGTGGGCTATATAATAATGTATTGATTGATTCTATGGAGATATGAGATTCCAAATGAGAGTTCAACTAATGGATTGAGAATCAATCTCTCTTATTTTTTGTTTATTGGTTTTGTTTATGTTTTCATATGCATGCTATTGTTAGATTTAACAAATCCACTGCCAACTGAATTTGGAATTCCATATAACTTGAGTGGATTACCCAATTTCTCTATTGTCTAATTTGGCTATGTATAGAAGTATATTCATATCTTCACCCAATGCAAATGTTGTGATGGAGTCACCATTCACATTTTCATTACCTCAATTATCCTCTCGTGCTTTAGGATCGCCCCTCCAAGTTATCAAATAAATCATGTATATTAGCAGTTTCTTTTAAATTCTCTAATTATCGAGGGCGAGCTAACCTCATATAATAAGTATGGAAATTGATGCAGATCTCTGCACACTGTTAACAATTACACTTGACACCAATTGTTTTCCAACGTTTTCTTCTTCACTTCTGTTTGTTTGGGGTGATCAACTGGGAGGACCGATCCTAAAGCACGAGAGGATAACTGTAGGTAATGAAAATGTGAATGGGGACTCTGTCACAATATTCATTCACATTGAGTGAAGATATGATTATACTTCTATACATAGTGAAATTATACAATAGAGAAATTGGGTACTCCACTCGAATGAGAGTTTATTCCAAATTTAGTTGGCAACAGATCCCACAACACTTACACAAGAATACACATGAATTCAATTTTGAGTCTCAACTGATACTTATTGCCACAAATTACTTTGGAGAGGAAGTTGTAAGTATAAGTGTTGTACAAGTAGTGGAGGGGTTGTCTGACGACAATGCAAATGGAGATGACATGATGTGCAATGTTTGTTATGAGAACTTAGAAGTTTGCAAGAGGGGAGCATGAAAAAATATTGGCATGCAATCATGTTTATCATTCACATTGCATTCTCCCATGGTTTAGGCTTAGAGTCATGTCCCACATGCACGAGTGAGCCACTGCTCCACATAGACGATGAGCTTGTATTTTTTTCTTCTTATTTCGAGTATGTATTCTTTCTCAATATTTGTTTTTCGCATTTGAAAAGAAAATATGTTGATAAACATTGAATTCTCCCATGGTTTAGGCTTAGAGTCATGTCCCACATGCGGGAGTGAGCCACTGCTCCACATAGACGATATGCTTGTATTTTTATTTTTTTTTTCGAATTTCTATTTTTTATCAATATTTGTTTTTCAAATTAAAAAAAAAAAAACTATAGTTTATTATTAATAGAACATTAAGTGAGCGGATGAGCTTGTTTTTTTTCTTCTTATTTCGAATATGTTTTATTATCAATATTGGTTTTTCAAATTTAAGAAAAAAACTATGTGAGATTGTTTTGTTGTTGGTTTTCTTACATTCCAAATATTATATTTAGAACTAAGGTTTCTTTTTTGAATCCGTTCACTGCGTACAATCATCTACCACTTGTCTTCCATGGTTGACTTGTCAAACAACTGTCAAGTGTACTACTACTTTTATCTGCCACCATTGACTTGTCAATCAAGTCTCACGATGCGAGAACCAGTTTCGAACTAAGTCA
>APFE030557812.1:0-10519 GCA_000404065.3 Pinus taeda | reverse complement strand
ATCAAGAAGCATTTCCGGTTAGCACACAAAGCAAAAATCAACTTGATCCTCCCCAAACTACCCCTAAGCAGAAGGGCACAAGCCCTGCAGCAAAAGAAAAAGTCGCAACAAAGAAAATGACCGCTAAAGCGACTCAACCTAGCCCAGTCCAACCAGATCAAACACCTCCATCAAGAACACTAATGGTGTCGGATGAAATGGACTACAATATTATTGATGACATGAAAAAGACTAGGGCTAATATCACTCTTTATGAATTGAGCAAATTGAAACATCAACAGAAGATAATGATGAAAGAATTACATGCCATAACTACTACATCTTTGCCTACATCTGTAGCTTCCCACAACATGGGAAGACCTCCAACCAACACGATCAATAAGATTGATCCAAATGACATCGCATTGATTGGAGGGAGATCAAGATCTCACACTCCTCCTTTTCTTATCACTTATAAAATTTTCAATAAAAATGTGCACAATTGTTTGGTAGATTCTGGGGCTTCAACGAATATTTTACCCAGATCAATATGTGCCAAGTTGAATGTTCAACCACAAAACTCCGCAGTGCGCATAGTTCAACTTGACCGATCTCAAGTCGAAGTGATTGGTGAACTTAATCAAGTCACCATAAGATTGTCGTCTAACCCGAAGGTATGTCAGGTTATCGACATTCTAGTAGCTGATATCCTAGAATTCTATGGCTTAATTCTTAGCAGGAATTGGTCCGAAAAACTCCATGGGTACTTCTCAACCGACTGGTCGCACATGTGGTTACCCTACAATGGTAAACCAAATCAAATAAAGGTTGACCAAGAGTTACACCAGAAGTACATAGTAACGGAATTGGAGGGGGAAAATGAAGCAATAGCATACAACAGTAGTATCATAGGCAATTACTCGGTAGATTCTTTCCTCAGTAATTTCAATGCTCATACATCACCTTACTTAGAAAATTCAGTTTTGTCCCAAGTCGAAAATTTTTCACAAACTGATAATTCAAAGTGTGTTAATTTTGTAGAGAAACCTATAAATACATCTTTGTTTTGGAAATTATATTTTGATGGCTCTAAATCTAACGAAGGAGAAGGAGAAGGATGCATTCTGATTAGTCCATAAGGAGATAAGACCATGCTTACGTGCAGACTAGAATTTGATTACACAAACAATACAGTGGAATATGAGGCCTTGGTGCAAGGCCTATACAAAGCGATCGGGTTGAACGTCAAATATCTTCAAGTCTTCGGAGACTCTGAAATTGTCGTCAAACAGGTACGTAACACCATACATTGCCTATCAAGTCATTTGAAACACTATCAATCTCTAGTACAATATCTGACTGAGCATTTTATAGCATTCAATATTTCATCAATCCCAAGACTCCAAAACGCGAGCGCAGACCTTTTAGCTAACGTAGCCTCTAGACTCATTCCCTCCGAAGATTTTAGTCTAGATAGATTCTCAATAGAATTAATCTTTACACTATCCATCCCTGACAATATTACAAACTGGAGAGTATTCAATGGCGATCCTGATATTGTAAATTTCCTCACTTCTGAAGGATCCTACTCCAATCAAATAATTGACGAAGACCATCACGATCGACAAATACAACAAAATAGCAGTGATAATGCTATACCTAAATCGATGGTTAGGTTGGAAGACTTATACGATTTGAAAAGTCAGTTTAAAAGGTCTACTAATTCCAAGCTCTACAGTTCAACTCTGAACTATGAATTAGTAAACCTAGGAACCGATGATAAACCACAAAACGTTAATCTAGGCCACGGCCTAGCCCTTGAAGGAAAAACTAGGAATATTCGTCTTTTGGACAATACAAAATGTTTTTGCCTGAGAATTACGATGAGCTGAAGACATACGACACTTCTATTATTCAACATACTATCCCTATGATTGACAATGAAAAACCTGTCCAACAGAAACTCAGAAAAATCCACCCCAATTTAGAAAACCAAATAAAAACTAGGCTGAATAAGTTATTAAAAGCTAGAATAATTTTCCCCGTCAGACATTCCAAATGGGTCTCCAATATGGTACCCGTTAGAAAGAAAACGGAGATATTAGAATCTGCATCGATTTTCGGAATCTCAACAAAGCCTGTCAAAAAGACAATTTTCCCCTCCCTCCTATGGAGCAGATATTACAGGTAGTAGCAGGCTCAGAACAAATGTCTTTTTTGGATGGATTTTTAGGATACAATCAAGTGTTGGTACATCCCGATGATCAGTTAAAAACCACATTCTGAACTAAATGGGGCACATACGCATATCGGAAGATGCCATTTGGTTTGATCAATGTTGGTGCTACATTTCAGAGAGCCATGGACATCGCATTCAAAGGTTTAGTCAATAAATCTGTAGTAATTTATTTGGATGATATAACAGTGTATTCCAAGAAGCGAAGCGACCATCTCAAAGACTTGAGACAAATCTTTCAACGATGTTTAAGGTATGGGATTTCACTTAACCCAAAGAAATCTTTTTTCGCATTAAGTGAAGGAAAACTTCTAGGATTCATAGTATCAAAATCTGGTATTCACATTGAGCCTATAGAATCAAAGAAATTTCTGAAATATCCCTACCTCATAATAAAAAGGCCATGCAATCTTTTCTTGGTCAAATCAATTTTGTGAAAAGATTTGTCCCAAATTTTTCACGAACTGTTTCTCCTTTGCAAACCATGATAAAAAAGAATTCAAATTTCAAATGGGGCCAAGATGAGCATGAGGCATTCAACCTGATCAAACAAACTATCATTAATGCCCCATCTTTAGCAACCCCGAATTTTTCAGAATATTTTATCTTATACACATTCGCCACGAAGAAATCATATGCTGCGATTCTAACTCAAGAGAATCAAGAGAAAGCGGAAGCTCCAATCGCATTTTTTAGCTCGAATCTACAAGGTGCTGAACTTAACTATTCAGACATGGAGAAACAGCCATATGTTTTTTTCAAAGCGATCAAATACTTCAAACCTTTCTTACTTAAAACCCATACCAAGGTCATAGTACCATTTCCAGCGGTAAGAAATCCTCTGATATAGAAAGATGTGGGTGAAAAAAGAGCAAATTGGATCACTGCTTTACAAGAATACGACCTTGAGATTAAACCAACAAGCATTGTAAAAGGTAAAGGCTTCTGCAAAATGTTAGCTGGAGCATCGCAAATTCCTGAAAATTCATCTGAAGAGGTACAAATTTATGAGGTAAGCCTAAACGATATAGAATCATTATATGCTGACACCATTTATTATCTTAAGAACGGGTATGCTCCAGCACACCTGGATCACTCCAAGAAAAGAGCTCTGAGATTGAAAGCTAAACAATATCAGCTCATAAATGATGTTCTGTTTAAAAGAAATTATGATTCTGTGCTTCTTAGGTGTCTTGAGAAAACTGAAGCTGAAAAGGTTTTGTAGGAACTCCACGATGGACCCGCAGGCGGACACTATTCTGGAGATGCTACTGCACATAAGATCTTACGTGCGGGATATTATTGGCCCACACTGTTCAAAGGCTCACACAGTTACGTAAGGAAATGCCAAGTCTGCCAAACTACTGTAGGGAGACAAAAGAAGTCATCCATGCCACTACAGCCGGTAAACATCGAGCAACCGTTCAGTCAGTGGGGCTTGGACATAATAGGTGAGATCGTTCCTCACTCTTCTAAACAGCATAGGTATATCCTCACGGCAACAGATTATTTTACTAAATGGGTAGAAGCAATTCCTCTCAAGACAGCTAATTCTGAAAACATCATTGAATTCATAAATAAATTTATAATCACTAGGTTTGGATTGTCAACGGCTTTGATGTTTGATAATGCCTCGTACTTTTCTGGGAATGCAATGACTGAGTTGGCACTTAAAAGAGGGTTCAAACTGAAATATTCGGCCAACTACTATCCGCAAGGAAATGGATTAGCTGAGTCAACAAATAAAAACCTAATCAGGATTATTAAAAGAACATTTGACCAGAACCAAAAGAATTGGCACAAAACTTTGGTAAATGCTTTATGGGCAGATAGAATAACGAAGAAAGCTTCAATCGGCACTTCTCCCTTTAACTTAGTTTATGGGAAAGAGGTGGTTCTTCCAACTCACTTAATAATCTCCTCCTTGTCTTTAGTACAATACATCGATGAAGTATCTACTTCCTCCTTGCAATTAAGACAAATGGAAATAATTAAATTAGAAGAACAACGAGAACAAGCTAAGAAAACCCATGCTCATCACCAAGCACTAATAAAATCCTCTTTCGATTCAAGCATAATGACCAGATTTTTTTTTCAGATGGGAGATCTAGTTTTGAAATGGGATAAGGCTCATGAAGAAAAGGGAAAACATACAAAATTTCAGAAAATGTGGCTTGGTCCTTTTCAGATTGTAGAAGTCATATGCCCATCAACGTTTATGTTGCAGGATTTAGCAGGTAGAAGAGATTCTTTTCCTGTTAATGGACATATCCTTAAAATATATTTTCCATAGAAGATTGCTCTTCTATTTTGTAGGATAGTTTTAGTTCTAGTTTTTATTTTATTTCTTTCTTATAAATAAAACCTGTTGTAGATGGTTACTACAGGAGTTCACGCAAAAAGACACCAAATTCTCTGTTAGAGTTTGATTTTTTCGCTTGTACAAATAGTAAAATTTTTCGAAAAATCTGATCTTTATTATTGACGGATAGAGTTAACTTTAGCCTAGATATGATACTAGTTTCAACTTCAAAGAATTTTATGAAAGCAACTTTTGGCAAAAAATTTGTCTTATATCAACACAGTGAAAGGTATCAATAATAATATAAGTACTCTTTGTAAAACTGCTGTTTTCAAACTCTATTATTGTCGTCCAGAGCTTTCTTAAGGAAAAACAATGGTTTCCTCCCTGCTAAAGAAAATCGCAGCATTCAGAGAAACAATCCGAGAAAACACTATATCTCAAAGAATAAGAGGTCTCATCACAAGCCGGCTTATCATGATCACATATATATAACTTGCTGATTTTGCAATACTGTCCCCAAACAGGGCAACGACTCAGATTTTTGCATCAAAAGCAAGGGGTTCATCACGGAGGCAGCTTGTTCATCAAAAGTGTAAATTCAAGTGAATGACTTGTCATAATTTTGGCCACCAACCAAGACTTTTTTTCTTTAGAGAATAAAAAAGGAAAAAGTGTCGAAATGGGTTTTTTCTCTGAAAGTTGTAAATAGCCTTAAGCAGGATAAAGGATCATTGCTGGGTAACAGGTAACCCTGTCGAGGCTATGGACGCCTGCTGGCAGCAGAGGCTCTACCTACGACAAATGAGCATATTTTAAAAAAGCCAGCGCACAGAGATGACCTTATTTTATCTTTAAAAGACCAAGTAGTGGCTGATGTAAATACAAGGAATAAGCCTGAAGAAGCAAACGATTAGAATAGAAAAAGGTTGAAACAAAATATCATTGATAGGATAAGGCATAATGTACTCTATCTGTCCATAACAAAGTTTAGACTTATGAAAATTTTTCTGTTTCGGAAGTTAAAGTTCAATAGAAAATCAGAGATAACTGGTTCTTCCCAGTGAATCGCCATTGTTGTGGCCACCAACAACCCCCCTCTTTGTTTGATATTAGCAATAACACCAAGCAAATGGGCACCCTCAATTAAAAAAATCAAACAAACAAGTTTTATGAACATTTTTGTATTTGATTCCTTAAAACTTTATCGCGACAAAAGAATGAAACATTTTTTTTGAGCATAATAAACTACGAAGAAACGATGCGAAATTCATCGCATCGCATTCATTATGAAGCGATCTTAAAATGAAAATCTTAAGAAATCTCCGACGGCCGATATGCGACATCGCATATCGCAACATCGCGTAAAGTAGCACACAACGACTAATTGCTGCGATCTACGATCTGCGATCGACGATGATGCGATACTGCAATGATCCGATACTGCGATGCCGCGATGCTATAATCTGCGATAATCGCGAATTCTCCTCGACGCAGTATTCAAGGAAAGCTGTCCATTAACCAAATTCAAGCATGGACCTTAAAAATAAATTAATGAATGTACTCCAAAGTATCTAGAAAGGACAACTTTTTGTTTTTCGAAGAGTCAGTTCGCTATGAGTGTCATAATTATGTATCCATAAGAGTTTAAATATTTCATGTCAATCTTTATTATCATTACTCTTTTCCTTTGCGTAAACTATAAGATAGGAATTAACACGAAGCAATGTGCAGGAAACATCTATGGAAAAGGGGAAAGCGTCAATGCTCAGAGAACAGAGAAGAAATCCCTTCAGAAACGAATGCGCATACGATAGGACCACAGATTCCAGAGTATCACTCAACAGATGCTGATGTCGATAGGCCATCTAAAGCTCAGAGTCAAAGGCGCACAAAAGCAGCATGATTACAAAAAACCCTAAAGCTTACAGACCAGAAAAGCCTGGAATAAAGAACGGAGGCAGTTTTCGATCCAGAGAATTGTTCAGAGAGTAAAAGTCTTTAACTTGTCCAGTCGTTCGCAAGGCCGGAAATCGAAATAGCAAAAGCAGAATCAGTTTGAGGGAAATTTGAGTTATTACCAAGAATACACCCAGTCAAAGGAAGATTCTCTAAAATATCTTATGGTTTACCAGAAAGTGGTGCCAACGCTTGTTATTTCTATTTTATAGCACAAACGAAAGCGGAAGGCAACCAACTGAATCTTCCCAGTCGAATGTTGCATGCTTACAACACTAAGGAGCAAGTACAGAAATAGTTCAGAGTCAGATTCAATTTTTAGAAATAGTTTTGCTTTATCAGAAGGACGGTCATTTGAAAAACCGTATCCTAAATTTATGTAATCAAGTTAATTAGCTAGCAGTATTTAAACCCTTCTCAGGCATTTAGAGAAGGGTCCAGAGATTTGTCAAAAACTTGTCCTCGGAACATGCACTTCTGCACCCTCAGAGGAGGTTTTGATGAATGGATGGATCGAGATTCATTTTTATTTGCATTTGATGTCTGCTACTGATGTTGCACTTTTGTACTCTTAGTAGATGTTAGAACAAGTAGAGATAGATCATTTTTGCTTGAAGTTTGTGAGTAGGATTAGTCATAAATGGTATTTTTATCTCTTGGCAATTTCTGCTTATATTCTTTAAGTGATTTACAATTTTCAGTTGTTTATATGTTATTGCATGAATGTATGGATTACCATTTGGCACTTTTGTACGGTGGAGTCATTTATTTGTGTCTGACATATGAATAACTTATTATGCGATATGCTATTCACAACTATTTTGCCTAACTTCTTATGCAAAGTGGTTTATCTTAATTGATTTCTATTCTTATGATAGCTAAATGATCTCTATTACCAGTTATTGTTTGAAATCTCTTTAGATCGCATAATAGAAGATATAAATCCCGGGTTAGCGTAGATTAGATGTGTTGTTTCTCATTAGATTACAATAGCATAGAGTTAGTTTAAGAATCTGAATTAAATTAGCTTTAAATTACTCTTAGGTCAGCATTATCCAACTCTACACACACACACACACCCTTAGATTGGGAAACTGGTCCCATTATCCCCACTCGGACTCGCTATACCAAACGGATAAGGAGCTGCCAACCAAGGTCCGGACCGGGTGGGTATCCCCCTTGTTGTCGACCCGATTTTCGGGGCTTCAACATAAATGGCGCTAGAAAGAGGGCCTGAACTATGAATGGCACCTAAATCAAAATCTAAATACCATTCTGAGAGTAAATCACCCTCATCAACTCCCCCGACTTCCTCAGAACATTTAAATTCAGAATCAGAAGTCGGTCGAATAATAACCGCTGCTACGTACCCTAATATTTCAGACCAACCTACCATCGAATCCCCTGAAGTTCAACTCTTATTCACAAACTCCAGGGATTTTATATTTTTTCACTAGGGTCTGATAAATCTCAAAGCAACGTGACTTCGCAATACAATCCTGCTCATCCCCTGACCAAGTTAAAGAGCGGAAAATTTGGCATCCAGCCAACTAAACTCCCTCTTCCCACAAGAAAAAGAGCAAGGAAAACATCACTGCACTCTGACAGTGAGACTCTGTCATCTACATCATCCATCTCAACCCCCTCACCGTGAAGTCAACCGCCCACATTTTCATTCCAAATCACTCATCCACCTTCCACAACCCCTCTTCCCCAATCATCAAAGATCATATTATCTTCATCTCCACATCCTCAAGGATCATCTCCTACACTTGCAATTACCAGTAGCTCAAAGATGGCTCAAGCTCCATGGAACAACCCTGGAGCGGTTTTAATGCCTCCACCCCTGAGCCAAATACCGCCACATCCTGAGAAATGGCTACCCAAGTTCAACCCAGAAGCAGGCATGCTAGCTGAAGAGCACATTAACAATTTCATGCTCTCTGTCAATCTCAACGGAGTTACCAATGAAGATGTTGTGGTCCGACTTTTTCCCTATACAATGCAAGGAACAGTCGGGTCATGGTACTTTTCATTACCTTATGGGTCTATAACGAGTTGGGACATCTTTCAAAATCAATTCCTCACCAAATTTGGTGATGATAGATCAACGGCAACGTTAATCAGTGACCTATCCAATCTTAAAGCCGAAACTAAAGAACCCATCAAAGATTTCAATTTACGATTCAATAAGATTCTCAACAAAATTCCCACTGCTTTCCAACCTAGCGAAGAAGTACGATGTGAATGGTATATCACAGCCTTACCATCAAACTTAGCAGTCTTCATAGATAGGGCAAATAAAACAACTTTAGTTGAAAACCTAACAGAGGCGATAGCAGTAGAGAAACGCGTTATAGCTTTGGAGAAGAGATCTGCGATAGAAGAACACAAATCTAAAAAGATCACCTTCAAGGAAGACCCCAAGAAGAAACAGACGAAAGATCCTTTCAATTTAGAAGGGTTGCAGAAAGTATTAAAAACCATGTCCAATGAGATGATTGACATAAAGAAACAAGTGGTAGAAACATCTTCAAAAAATCCCTACAGAACTTTTAAAAGAGGCCCTTCAATGGATACGAAACCACCCAATGCTATCTCAAATGTCGAATCCAAAGAAGAGGAAGAAGAAGAGAGAACCATTGAAGGACAAACTGATGATGAAGAAGTTGTGGAACTACAAGGAATGTGGGATTTCATCCTCCCACAAGAAGAAGGTCAAGAAACATTTCCGGTTAGCACACGAAGCAAAAACCAACTTGATCCTCCCCAAACTACCCCTAAGCAAAAGGGCGCAAGCCCTACAGTAAAAGAAAAAGTCGCAACAAAGAAAACAACCGCGAAGGCGACTCAATCTAGCCCAGTCCAACCAGATCAAACACCTCCATCAAGCACAGTAATAGTGTCGGATGAAATGGACTACAATATTATCGATGACATGAAAAATACTAGGGCTAATATCACTCTCTATGAATTGAGCAAATTGAAACATCAACAGAAAATAATGATGAAAGAATTACACGCCGTACCCACCAAATCTTTGCCTACAAATGTAGCTATACACAACATGGGAAGACCCCCAATCAACACGGCCAATAAGATCGATCCAAATGACATCGCCTTGATTGGAGGAAGATCGAGATCTCACACTCCCCCCTTTTTGCTCGCTTATGAAATCTTCAATAAAAACGTACACAATTGTTTGGTAGATTCTGGAGCTTCAACAAATATTTTACCCAGATCAATATGTGCCAAGTTAAATGTTCAACCACAAAAATCTGCAGTGCGCATAGTTTAGCTTGATCGGTCTCAGGTCGAAGTAATTGGTGAACTTAATCAAGTCACCATAAGATTTTTGTCTAACCCCAAGGTATGTTAGGTTATTGACATTATAGTAGCCGATATCCCTGAATTCTACGGCCTAATCCTTAGCAGGGATTGGTCCGAAAAACTCCGTGGATACTTCTCAACCGACTGGTCGCACATGTGGTTACCATATAATGGTAAACCAAATCAAATAAAGGTTGAACAAAAGTTACACCAGAAATACATAGTAACAGAATTGGAGGGAGAGAATGAAGCGATAGCATACAACAGTAGCATCATAGGCAATTACTCGACAGATTCTTTCCTCGGCAATTTCAATGCTCATACATCACCTTACTTAGAAAATTCAGTTGTGTCCCAAGTCGAAAATTTTTCCCAAACTAATAATTCAAAATGCATTAATTTTGTAGAAGAACCTGTAAATACGTCTTTGTTTTGGAAACTATATTTTGATGGCTCTAAATCTAACGAAGGAGAAGGAGCAGGATGCGTTCTGATTAGTCCAGAAGGGAACAAGACAATGCTTACATGCAGACTTGAATTTGATTGCACGAACAATACCGCAGAATATGAGGCCTTGGTGCAAGGCCTATGCAAAGCAATCGGGTTGAACGTCAAGTACCTTCAAGTCTTTGGAGACTCTGAGATTGTGGTCAAACAGGTACGTAACACCATACATTGCCTATCAAGTCATTTGAAACACTATCAATCTCTAG
>APFE030557810.1:124846-157062 GCA_000404065.3 Pinus taeda | reverse complement strand
GCGGAGCCCCCCTCTACAGGGTTCGGGGCAGCGCCCCGAAAATTTTTTTTTTGGACCCTATATTAGGTTGGGCGAACCTACATATGGTTTTTCGGTCCATAGTATTGGACGCGATGGTTTTCGGTCCATGGTATTAGATGCTTCGGCATGTATAAATATGTATTGTAACATTGAAAGGAACATAATGAAAAATCAAGCTGGTAGTCCCGTTTTGAGATCCAGTGGGAAATCTCTGTGTATATGTGTTTTATGTGTTATGCTCTCGCATTTTTATTTTTCCTGTGATTTAGAATTCGTATGCAGGTAATTTCTATACGGGGTTAAAACCTAAAACATGGACGAGATCTGGTGAATATCACGTCAAAGTAATCAGCTTTTATTTTTAAAATCAGACCCGATAAATCTTTAATTGGCAGTTTTATTTCTTATCGGGTCCGTGTGGGAGTCAAAACACTATTGAAAAAACGGACGCAATAAGGTTTTGTTCAAAAGGGTTAAAGTCTCATTGAGTTCCGAAGGATTGAACCGTCCATTGGATTAGTGATCAGACGATGATCGCACTCAAATGTGCACATGGGATAATGGCTTAGGTGGACCTGATATGTAATGAATTGGGGCTTTATTCTTTTGTTTTTGGCGGCGGTAATTTGTTGGGTTTCCTTGCATTTTATCTAATTATAATATTTCTGATATGTATGTGGCCCACAAGTCCACGCATGGGGTTTTGTTAAAATGCATTGTGTTGTGTTAAAACAGTTTAACCATTATCAGAACATCTACAAAGAAACTTCATGAGTAGTCAAGCCACTAATCCAAACATCAAGCAACCATCATCAGTTTTCTAATTTTTGTTACTTCCTATTATTTTGTTTTCTTGAGATTGAGGTGTCTTTTACCCTCCATTCTAATATTCTGTAATAATTTTTTTTACTTCAGGCAGTTAAGAGATGGTTAAGTAGTTTAACCTTTTTGGTGATTACCAACTGTCTCATAATGTATAAAAAGAGGAAAATTTACAGAGAAACGGTTCAAACTTTGGAGAACCTGGAGACTAGGCCACTGTATTCTTGATAAAACTATTGATTAATGAAAGAATCAGAAGTTTTCCACACATTGTTGGGTATGATTTTGTGACTTCTATGTTATGTGTCATCATATGTTTTCTTCCTTTAAGTATGGTAATGAAGCTACAGGTCTTTATTTTCTTATGTAAATGAAGTTAAAATCCCTTAAAAGAGTGCTCCTATACTTGAAGTTCTACCTCTGCAACGCCTCTAAGTTATAGATAATAGTTTCTGTGTAAGACATCATATTATCTTAACGTATACAAGTGTCATAGATAGTAGATTTTCTGTAAAACAACATATTGTCTCTGAATTCTTCAATATTTCTTCATTCACCATTTATATTCAGCAATCAAATGGCATTCTGAGATTTTCATGTCACCTAAGTATTAAGGGTTAAAAACCATATCTTTCAGGTCCTTCATTTCAGCATACAACGTACAATTTAGTGACAAACAAGCGACAATAATTATAAACATTAATGTCTTAAGCACAATTTCTACACAGCCAGGAAATTGGTTTCTTAAGGTTCAACATTAATTGGTGTCGTTGTCGGGGAGAGAAGAAAAGAACACTTTCTCGGTTTTCAATATTTTCATGTAGTTGTTCAGTAAGGAGGAAATATTTGGCTGTATTGAAGAGACCCCAATACAAGGTAAGATACCTCACAGCAGAAAGTTCAAGCCCTTTCAGATCTTGAGAGGCTAGTTTCCAAGAGGGTTGGAAGGCCTAAAACTCTACTTACACCAAGTCATACACTGTCTGCACTAGGCAGAAGTTCATCACATCTTTCACATTCATCTTTTATTGACCAAGAGTCACCTTTTACATCCAATTCATTTCAACAACCCAACTATCAAGAACAGTGTTTAGAGTTTGTTTCTTTTTTAGTATCTACTATATTTATTCAGCCTGAACCTATAACTACATTACCACCTCTGCACACTCCATTTACTCCTCAGTCAGGTTCCACATCTGCTAGTAAACAAGATTCAGTAAATTCAAGAGAAAATATGGCAACACCTGCATTTTTTATGAATAGGGATGCACCTATTCAATTGCCAGAACAGTTGAATCAAATTCCACAAGAATACTTGAAGATTATTCCTCGTTTCATAGGGGAGGATAAACAAACAACAGAGAAGCATATATCAGTATTTTGTAATTTTGCATAAACCCTAAATGTTGAACACATGGATGTTGTTTTAAGACTTTTTGTCCAATCCTTGGATTGAGAAGTAAGAAAATGGGTTAAAGTGCTTCCTAATAACTCTATTACAACATGGGAAGAGATGGAGCACCTGTTCACCCAGAGATGGGGAGAGAAAAGAGACCATGGGTATTCACTCACAGAGTTTAATTCTATCAAGAAGAAGTCTAATGAAAGTGTTGTTGAATTCATCAGAAGGTTTAATAAATTGTAGAATAGTCTTCCAATGGAGATTAAGCCCCCTCCTGCTAGTGCAAAAATAACTTTTGTGGGGAATTTTGAGTCAAATTTTGGATTTACATTAAGGGAGAGAAGATATGCAACCCTTGATCAGATCCAAATTGATGCATTAGAGATAGAAGAAAATATGGTGGTTGTAGGTAAAACCCCAGAGACACAGCCTATCCAAGATAAGGGAAAGGCTAAAGTAGAGTCCTCTCCAAGTCAAACATTAGAGGATATGAGTAATGTAATTAAAACTTTGTTGAATAAATTGATTAAATTAGAGTTGGAGAGTAAGAATTCTCATAGTCAAGCACAACAAAATAGAAATTTTAATCCTCAATATATAAGACAACCTCTGCAAATTTTGTAGAAGGAGAGAAAAGATCAAGGTCAGACTCAAACACCACTGTATATAGAAGAAGATCCTCATGAAATACTAGAGTATTCTAGGGACCATGATGATCAGATTTCCACATTGTATGCAATAGCTGAAGATAAACTAGGTGTTGAGGGAGAAAAATATGAATATGCTGAAATAGATGCCATTTATAATGAGAATGTGATGAGTATTGGAAGTAGTTTTCTGATTTTATGTAGGCAGAACTACATAAGAAATATGACTTGAGATCAAGGAAAAGGTCTAGAAGTCAAGAAGATGAAGGTGAGGAGCAAGTTCCAACTTCCTTACAGAAGGCGACTCAACAAGAACCATAGCCTGCAAAACAATTGAATAAAAGAAAGCAGCAGCAGAATACAAGTAGCAAGACTCAAATGCTTCAAGGTGAGTTTCTCAGGACAAAAGTGAAAAAATTCCTTTAGAAAAACTTATTTCCATTCCACAAGAGATTTCAATCATGAAGAGAGGTGAAGATGAAAATGAAAGGAATACTAAACATATTCATGTGTTTAGTCTAACTAAAGAATTAGAGAAAACTAGAATTCAAGTGCCCCTCATAGAGTTGGTCAAAACACCAGTTTATCAAAAAGCGATTTCTAAGTTTATCAATCTAAGAGAGAATGTGAATGTAAATGACACTGTGAATCTACAAGAAGATAAACCAGTAGTGGTTTTTGGTCCACATGTGGAGGAGGTAGATTCTTCAACACTTTTGTTCTACATTTCTCTATTGATTCATGATTTCTTATTACACAATTGTATGTTTGACTCAAGAGCTTCACATAACCTTATGCCATTATCAATGATGAAACAACTAAACCTACAAGTTACTAATCCTTACAGAGACTTGTATTCTTTTGATTCAAATAAAGTCGAGTCTCTAGTGATCATTAAAGATATGGTGGTGTCACTAGCCCAGATCCTAGCTAGAAGCTTGGTAATAGATGTAGAGGTAGCAGATATCCTTGCTAGGTTTGGAATGTTGCTATTTAGGTCATGGGGAGCTACATTGGGTGGTGTTCTGAAGCTGGATTTTACATATGATGTTATACCAATTTTTGGTGGAGAAGAAAGGAGGTTGTATAGAGAAGCTAGATTTGTAAAAACAATTACAAAAAATGGAAGTAATTCACCTGTATTTAGCTAGAAGAAAGATGAATTTTCTTGCTTCATGTTGCATGACAAGCAGAGTTGGCTGAAGATAACCAGAGGTAGCTTATGTCAACAAGGGAAAATACAGAGCTGCAAACAGAAGGGGTGTGGAAGTGCTTCTTTGATGGAGCCTATTCTAAAGAAGGAACATGTGTTGGCTTCCTTCTAATTTCACCTGGAGGTAATATGTTCCCTTTTTCTTTTAAATTGGAGCGCGAGGAAACAAATAATGTGGAAGAATATGAATCCTTGATCATTGCTCTGCAAATTGCAAAACAAATGGGAGTACAGTCAATTTCTGTCTTTGTATATTTATAGCTGATTATAAAGAAAATAAAGAACCACTATCATACAAAACACCCTAGGCTTAGGGCATACAGAAACGAAGTGTGGGATTTGGAACTTCTTTGAAGCTTTCAACATTAAGTTCATTCCAAGAGATGGAAACATATTAGCAGACTCTTTGGTTGTGGATGCTAGTACTTTTAGGCCTCCTATTAATCCAAAGATAAGATATGAGATTGAAATGAGGCATAGGCCTTCTGTTCCTGATAATATAAAGCATTGGCAGATTTTTGAAGATGATCATCAGATTAAGGAATTCTTGACTATGATTGAAGATTTTTAGGGCACAAAGATTGATCAAGATGAAGATGAAGCAATAGAAGGTGCGGAGGTAAGTGGTTTGAAAAATTCTATAGTTGATCAAATGATTATTGAATTAAAAAATAATACTCTACCCAAGGGACTTGTCCCTATTGAAAGACTTTTTAACTCCAATGATGTAACTGTTAGTTCACAGAAAATTCCACAGGATGAGCAGATTCAAGATTACAATATTGGAACCTAAGAGGAGCCCAAGTTATTCAAATTATTCAATGGAGTTCCACCTAATTATAAGGAGAGATATATTAAACTTTTCAAGGACTATGTTGATGTTTTTTCTTGGTCCTATGAGGATCTTAAAACATATTATGTAAGTATTATTCAGCACAAGATTCCCTTGAAAGAGGGAATTAAACCATTCAAGCAGAAGCTCAAGTAGATAAACCCTCTGCTTTTACCATTGATCGAGAAAGAAGTCAAAAAGTTGTTTGATGCCAAGATTATAGTTCCACTCAGGTACTCTGACTGGGTGGTCAATTTAGTGCCTGTAAGGAAGAAGAATGGAGAAATAAGGCTATGTGTGGACTTTAGAAATCTCAATAGGGATTCCTTGAAAGATAATTATCCATTACCTAAAATGGATCATGTACTACAGAAGGTAACAAGATCATTCAGGATGTCAATGCTGGATGGGTTTTCTGGGTATAACTAGGTGGTTGTGGATAAAGAAGATCAGAACAAGACTGCATTCACAACTCCTTGGGGAACCTTTATGTATGCTAGAATTCCTTTTGGGTTGATGAATGCAGGTGCTACATTTTAGAGGGCTATGGACATTTCTTTTGTGGGAGATAATTTTATAGTGATATACTTGGATGACATCACTATTTTATCTAAGTCTGATGAGGAACATCTGGACCATCTAAAAAACAATTTTGAGAAATGTAGAAGGTTTGGGCTTTCCTTGAATCCTAAGAAGTCTATTTTTACTCTAGAGGAGGGAAACTATTGGGGCACATTGTTTCTAGAGATGGAGTGAAGATAGATCTAGAAAGGGTGCAATTTTTATAGAAAATACCTTTGCCCGGGAGTAAGAAGGACATTCAAAAATTTCTGGGAAAAATAAACTTTTTAAGGAGGTTTGTGTCCAATTATGCAGAAATTGTAAAAGAAATTACTAATATGTTGAAGAAAGAGAATGAAGTGCATTGGACCAAGGAAGCCAGAGATTCATTCTCCGGGATTAAAGAAGCATTACAAGTTTCTCCACTCCTAATTAGACCTGACTATCAAAAGCCTTTACAAGTTTCCTCATTTGCATCACCTAATTCAATAGTTGTTGTCTTGTAGAAAAATGATGAAGAAAAGGAGCAGCCAGTTGCTTTCTTAGCAATATTCTCAAAGATGTTGAACTAAATTATAATATTCTTGAAAAACAGGTATATGCTTTGGTAAAATCCCTAAAGGCCTTCAGGACTTATGTGTTTTAGTCACAGATCATTGCTTATGTGCCAAATGCTGCAGTAAAAAATGTCTTAGTCCAGAGCGATGTGGAAGGCAAAAGAGGAAAATGGCTAGCCAAGATCCAAGAGTATTACTTAGACATAAATCCCACAAAGCTAGTGAAAGGGCAAGGATTGGCAAAGATGCTGACAAATTCAAACTTTCAAGCATTGGGAATCAACTTGTTGACACCTGTGAATGAAGAAATAATTGAAGAAGGTGAAGAAAATCTTGACCCAGGTATGAAGATGTAATGAATAAAATATATAAATAATATAAATATAATGTAAAGATATAACCATAAATAATAATTAGTTAAGTAGTAATTAGGTTGAAGATGCATGTCTAAATGAGACATGACTCTTCATAAAGAGACACTTGCTTGGTATATAAGCAAGCCTCTCGTTCTCATTTGAAAATCAATTCATTCTTATTCTTATTCATATTCTTATTCATATATTTTAATATAATATATATATCCTCAATGGATAACTTCATATTCCAAGTCTTTTGGAGCAATTATATTATAGAAGGAACTTTGTTCACTTCATTTGGTATCAGAGGAGTTTGGTCCTCTAGGTTATTTGACCTGTGCACAAAGCTCGTTCTCCGATCCAAGTCTTTCACTATCGACTCTTCGTCAAATTTGTTGTTGTTGCAGTTCAAGCGTTTCACTAAATATTTGGGAGTTTCTCTTTTCTCTAGGCCTTTTGCCATAAAAAATAAATAAATAAATAAAATTAACCATAAAAAATATAAGTAAATAATTAAAAAAAAGAAGAAGAAAAAAAAAAGTAAAAGAAAAAACAAAACGGATACAAAATCTCATGCCAAGTATATTTAAAACTTTTTACGTGGAGAAGCCTGTGGTTTTAAAAACAACCCATGGTAATTGCCCATGGTATTTTAAAAGTTAGGAAAAACGAAAAACAAAAGGAATACGTTTTACTTTTTACGTGGAAAACATTTTAACGGATATTTTAAAAACAACCCATGGTAATATCCCATGGTATTTTAACATCGTGACCGTGTCATATGAAAAGACGTGACATTGATATTTATTAAGTGGGGTGATATTAAAAAGTTATCAAGGGAGTGATTAAGTATAAAAAAGGGACCAATTTATTATTTAAAAAAAAAAAAAGTGAAACTATTATTATTTTAAGATAATAAAGCTATTTTGAAAAGGGGTCTTAATATAAAGAAATGCATACATATATAGAGGGCAACAATATAAAGGAGTATTTTTTTAATAAAAATGTATTCAAGTTTTAACAATCCACATTAAAGAAGAATATTTGAAAAATATATATAGAAATAAATAAGTGATATTTTACAATAAAAATAGCTCCAATTGACATATTGTTTACGTAAAAACATCAAGATAAAAGTGGAGACTAGTAATGAAAGGTTTCTGAAACCTTTAGTACATATGTGTACACACTATTTAAAATCAAAGGGTCACTCGTAGGAAGAGACATCATAATCTCTCAATGCTATTGAAAGAAGTAATTATGTTAGTCCTAAATGTGCTAATAAATTGGTGATTCCTTAATCAAATATAGTTGAAACAAATATTTTTGGCGAACAATAAGATATAAGCAATCTACACCTAAATATTGGAGATTATACTTTTACCTCACAATTCACCGTGCAAACCTTATCTCTTAATGATAGTGATATTGTTTTGGGTTTACCCTGGATGGAAACTCTAAGTTCCTTTATTCTAAATACAAATAAGAAGTTTTTAACATTTTCTTACAAGAAGAAGAAAATAACGCTCCAAGATTTTACACTAAAACCAAATTCAGTAACACCCAAAGATATCTCAGATATTTCAAAAGTAATGTCTCAAGAAGGTAAAAAGGTATTACAAAATATGCAAAAATAAATTGACAAAATCAATGTTGACAAAAATGAAGAAGTTTCTCGACCTAAAAGCCATAGTGAAAAATTGTTGACACAAATTAAGAAACTTAAGAAGGATAAGAAATCATTAGAAAGCCAAGTACAACAACTTATCAAGAAGGAAGCATCAAATGTAGGAATTCAAGTTGATGAAAAAACAACAAATACCAATTCAGTGAATGTCACAACTCAGGAAGAAGACAAGCAAGTTTAAGAAAAGACGTGCTTGGATGTTGCAGTTCAAACAATGAACATCCCCAGTGAATGTTTCATAACCAACTCAACAACATCTTCGCCAGAAGAAAATATAAAAATGGTCGCATGCCCAGTAAGGAAAAATCAAACAAAAAAAGTTCCATATCGACATCCGAATCATGAGAACAAACGAATCAACCATGCTACATATTTGAACCATTTAGAATTGAAACAGAAAACTGATGTTCCAGATAAGAGTGATGTAACCTCAATTCAGTCTTGTTCTAACAAGTCGTTACAAAATTCTAGTGATTAGAATACTATATAGAAGATTAATCTCGGATGGTTTGATCCCTTCTCGGTGCGACAATTTTGTTTGTCACTTAGAAGATCATATCAGCTTGTATCGATGAAGATGATTGTTCCAAGATAGAAATACGTTCGAAGCCGAAAAAGGGATCAAGCCTTTTGTCATCGACAAGCTTTGAGGACAAAGATTTTTGAGGAAGGAGATAGTGTAAAGAATAAAATATATAAATAATAATAAATATAACGTAAAGATAATAATCATAAATAATAATTATTTAAGTAGTAATTATGTTGAAGAGCCATGTCTAAATGAGACATGACTCTTCATGAAGAGACACCTTGCTTAGTATATAAGCAAGCCTCTCATTCTCATTTGAAATCAATTCATTATTATTCTTATTCATATTCTTATTCATATATTTTAATATAATATTTATATCTTCAATGGATAACTTCATATTCCAAGTCTTTTGGAGTAATTAATTTACAGAAGGAACTTTGTTTGCTTCAGAAGATCAGATATAATTTTTTATGTTCAAAATGGTACAAGCACATTGTCCATTATTTATGTTTTCTCTCTTGTCCTCAATCTTTGGATAGAACATAGTATAGAGCATTAAATATCAAAGCACAGCCATTTTTTAGGGCAGATTGTATTGGAAGGATCTTGTAGGAATTTTGTTATTATGTTTAACAGAGAATGAATTTACAGAGACCATTAAAGATTATCATGAGAAGTTATGTGGAGGACATTATAGTTGGAAGGCTATTGTACATAAATTCCTCCAGACAGGGTTTTATTGGCCTACTCTATTTGGTGATACATATAAATTTGTCAGAAGCTGTCAGAAGTGTTAGCTATTTGCTGAGAAGAAGAGGTTAGCTCCCTTACCTTTGATCCCAGTCTTCATAGAAGAACCATTCAAACAATGGGGGTTGGACTTTGTTGAAGAAATTAACCCACCTTCAAGTGAACAGTACAAGTGGGTTCTAACAACTACTGATTATTTCACCAAGTGGGTAGAAGTTGTACCTACTAAAAGGGAAAATGACCAGGTGGTGATGAAGTTCTTAGAGGAGAATATTTCCAGAAAATTTGGATCCCCTGTCAAAATCATAATAGACAATGCTAGAGTCTTCAATTCAATTAAGTTTATTTCTTTTTGTCAAAAGTATAATGTTATTTTATCCCATTCTACAACTTATCATCCACAAGGAAATGAATTAGCTGAATCCACTAACAAAACTTTGATGAAGATCCTTAAGAAAACCATTGCAGAGAACCAGAAAGGTTGGGATTCTAAGTTAAAGTTTGCTATATGGGCTGCTAGAGTGACTACAAGAAGGTCTATAGGAAAATCACCTTTTGAGTTAGTGTATGGAACTCAATCTTTGTTCCAAAGTCAGCTTGTGAAGCCTATGATTCCAATGGTTCAGGAGGCAAAAGAAGAGACCAATGGTCTGATAAGAAGAATGAATAGGGTAGTGGAGTTAAGTGAAAGTGGGGATAAGGTAAGAGACAATTTGATTATGTATCAATCAAAGATGAAAGGTATTTTTGATAGTAAGCAGCTCTTCTTTTATCATCATTCATAAGTCCTGATGATGGATCCCAGTTGGGATTTGAAACGTTGGCATAAAAATGTTCATACTGTCGGTTCTCTGATAACTGATCCAAAAGATACAAACCACAGATCTCTTAAATCCAGAAAGCTAGAGAGATTGATTTTAAAGTTAGAGACCTGGTATTAAGATAGGATACTATAAGAGAAGATAAGGGTAAAAATGGAAAGTTTGATCCTCTCTGGTATGGCCCATTCAAAATTATAGAAGCAAGGACAAATAATACATTCTTCCTAGAGAATCTTGATGGTGAATCTTTGCAGCTGCCTGTCAATGGGCAGTACCTCAAACATTACTTCTAGTTTTGAAGCATAAGCATCCTGTCATTGGAGATATCGAAGCGAATTCATTGTACAAATTCCATAGAAGTTTAATTGGCTAAGCAATATGAGACTACAGGCCCGAGGTGAAGGCACTGATCTATGGTTCTTAGTGCTTTTGTGGCAAAGGCACTATCCCCAAGTGGAGCCAAATTTTGTAGCATACATTGTCCTTTTAATTTTATTTTTAGTTTTATTACAAAAATGAAAGAAATCAAATATTATGTTTTATCAAAAATAAGGGGAAAAGCAGAAATTTGAAATAAATAACTTATTTTATTTTATTGACGACTTTTGAATGGGAGAAACCCACAAGAAGATCTGAGTCGTCCACTTGCAAGGCAATAGATCCAATGGTAATCGCGTGGATAACATGGATGAGATCCAATGGATATCACGTCGAAAAGTAATCGGGTTTTATTTTTAAAATCGGACCCGATAAATCTTTAATTGGCAGTTTTATTTCTTATCAGGTCTGTGTGGGAGTCAAAGGGATGTTGAAAATATGGACGCGATAAGGTTTTTTTCAAAAGGATTAAAGTCTCGTGTAATTGGTCGGGTTTCCTTGCGTTTTAGCCAATCAAAATGTTTCTGATACGTACATGGCCCACAAGTCCATGCAAGGGGTTTTGTTAAAATGCATTGTGTCGTTTTAAAACAATTTAACCATTATCATAACATCTACATAGAAACTTCATCAGCAATCAAGCCACTGATCCAAACATTGAGAAACCATCATCAGTTTTCTAATTTTTGTTACTTCATGTTATTCTTTTTTCTTGATATTGAGGTGTCTTTTACCCTCCATTGTAATATTCTGTAATAATTTCTTTTGCTTCAGATAGTTAGGATGGTTAAGTAGTTTAACAGTTTTGGTGATTACCAACTGTCTCATAATGTATAAAAAGAGGAAAATTTATAGAGAAAGGTTTCAAACTTTGGAGAAACTGGAGACTAGGCCCTTGTATTCTTGATAAAATTGTTGATTAATGAAAGAATCAAGAGTTTTTCACACATTTTTTGGTATGACTTTGTGACTTCTCTGTTATATGTCATCATATGTTTTCTTCCTTTTAAGTATGGTAATGAAGTTGCAGGTCTTTATTTTCTTATGTAAATGAAGTTAAAATCCCTTAAGAGCGTGCTCTTATACTTGAAGTTCCTACCTCTGCAATTCTTGTAAGTTACAGATAGTAGTTTCTGTGTAAGATAGCATATTATCTTTAACTTCTTCAAGTGTCATAGATAGTATATTCTGTGTAAAATAGCATATTGTCTCTGACTTCTTCAATCTTTCTTCATTCATCACTTATATTCAGCAATCAAATGGCATTCTGATATTTTCATGTCACCTAAGTATTAAGGGTTAAAAACCAAATCTTTCGAGTCCTTCATTTGAGAATACAACATACAATTAAGTGACAAACAAGTGACAATAATTATAAACATTAATGTCTTAAGCACAATTTCTACACAACCAGGAAATTGGTTTCTTAAGGTTCAACAATAACCATACCAGAGAAAATTTTCCATGAGCCATGGCTTATCTGCAATCACTAAAACAAGATCATGATCCTAAGCGGTAGTAGACTGCAAACTACCTTAGGACCCTAGCCAAGTACAAAAGCGCCATCTTTTCCTCTATAAATCGATCCTTAGCAAAAATTGATCCAATCATCTTCCAATATATATATATATATATATATATAATATATATATATATATATATATATATATATATATATAATGGAAGATATATATCACATTTTCCTCCTCTTCTGAAAGGCTTTGTCCTCAAAGCTTATTTCTGAAGGGCATGTCCATCTATTTCTTTGTCTTGTAATCTATTCACATATTTTGAAATTCTTCGATGACACAAGATGATAGGATCCTTGTTGGAAATTATATCACTACTGAGAGGGGGGGTCAATCAGTGGTGAAGGCACTTATAAATTTGTCTCCAAATTATTACACTTTAACCATGCATAAACTAAAACAAAAAAGTAGACATCAAAGCATCAAATAAACATGAAATCATGAAATAATTCAACACAAAGGACACAGATATTTCTAGTGGAAAACCATACCCAATGAAAAAAAGCACCTATTGTTGTTGCATTGCTTAAATATTTATCACGCTAAGAAAATTATTTACATAGATATTTAGCTGGCTACTATCAAACAGAAATCTCTTTCTCATGCAGATCTACTAACTACCATCTGATGGAAGCTACCATGACCAAATATCCTCGCTCAATTACTCCTAAACTATCAAACAACTCTACAGACTCCTATCTACTGGAAGCCACCACGACCAACGAGACTCACCCAGTTTCTTTTGAACTATCTAACTACCATTAGATAGAGAAAATTGCTCACTTATATTGAATTCACCAAAGTCCTCCAACTCCACTCCTCTATGTAGTTCTTGTTTTATAAATTTTCATACTAGAACCAAGAACTACTACACATGAACACCACAACAAAATATCTTCAAAGCACACAAGCAAAACCCAAAACTACATCACACAATGCATCATAATATCATCATACATTGCATGAAATAATATGATCAACACATCAACTAAAAACCTTCTTTGCATCAAGTAAACTTCTCACAACTGAATGTCGCATTAAACAACAAACTAGAGAATATGTTAGGAGAAAACAATATCTAAATAGGCCTAAAAACATACTTATTTCATCTCCTTTCCCACTACATAAAATGTTGGCTGCAACATACTTCAGCTAAATGCTGCAACACCTACAAACTAATTCAGGAAATATGCATCACACAACTCTCACATCTTGTGCATGATCCTTTAATCTCACACTCACTCTCACATCTTGCACACGATCCTCTAATCTCACACTCACTCAACACATCAAGAGAATTAACCATACTATCATTGAGCTTTTTCCAATATGTGGATGAAATTAGGTGCTTGACTCAATAATTACCAACAACTACTGATCTCCACAAACTCTGTCATATGCTTGATTTGGTGGGATTCAACTCATTGACTTGACCAAGCCACTCACTCCACTTAATCATGCATATTCTCAACCTTCACCACTTTCTAGAACATGGTTAACTCTTCCCAACATATTCCATAAAAATTCCAAACATAGACCATCACCAAAACACTTAATTTACCTGAGGTATGAGATGCAGATAAAAATACCCAGAAAGGAGTAACGCGCCCTTTGTGTTGGCTTAGTGGGGCCTGACCCAGGTTCAGAAGTAATTTAGCTAAGCAAATACCGGTACTACTAGCCCTTTCGGCAACAGTCCATGGAGCGTGGACTGAGGTCTCACCCGAAGTAGTATGGGAGGGTGCTAAAACTAGGTTTCTGCACCCTGGGGATGTCTAATATGAGGTGATTTTTATGCAGCCCAACCTTCGCACTTATTGTGCTACGTTCACTGGCGGGCATCCCGCGCCCTACAATATTCTCTTCACGCAGTTCTAGCTGTAGCGCGATCCATTTTATTTACCCAAGTCTTCCTTTGTTAGCTGATTACTTAGATTATTTTCATATATAATCATTCATACAAGTAATTATCAATTGCGTACAGTAAATAAACAGAGTAAAAGTAATGCGTAACAGCAAAATATAGATTCAAGAACAGATGCCCAGAGTAAAATTCTCTTTATTAACTTTCAATCCCAATTACAGACCCGACTTTTCCCTACACACTCAGCTACAGGGGTCCGCGCACTCAGCTGCGGACTCTACTAGGCTTCTGTGCACTCAGCTGCAGAGCCTCTTCCTACTACTACTACCTAGTACACTTCAGATCCAACTCTAACCTTGAACCATGCCTTCGCTATTCTATCTAATCTTTCTTCACTATCTTTACACTTACAGCCTCACTCTATTTATACAATCCCATGGTCCGTGAACCATGGGTAGGCTGACACAACTTTACATTAAATTACAATACTTTAGGGTGGACATCCCTATGACTCATCCGAGACTTTGCGCTTCGCGCCTGTAATTTGTGAAGTATTACAATACAATTGACCAAAACTTAGGCTTTGAGCCCCAAAAACATGTTACGGGGGATCCCATGCCCAATAGGCCCCTAACATAATCATCGTGACTCATTCTGAGTCACTCTGTTGGTGCAGTGATCTTGGCACGGAGCCCCTCCAACTGTGCCTGTGTTGCGTGAAGGTCCGCAGCACACTGTTCTACCGTCTGTTGGATCTGCTCTACACTTTCGACCAAATGCTTGCTACTAGGGGAAAATCCCTGTCTTATAGCATCCATCACCTTCATCTGTTTGAGCTTCCCTTCGATATTGGCAGTGATGAGGAAGGCCTCATCAATCCAATGTTGGATGCACGCTTTAAGTACTGCCTCTTTCTATCGCACAACATCCACCTGTTCCTTCAATGCCTTCACCTGTTGCAACTTTGCCACTCATTGTGTTAGGGAAATTGTCTGCGCCAATCCACGCACATGGTCATACTATGCTTGAAGCTCCCGCGCCTCTATTTCTAGGTGTTGTATGGTGGGGTCCTCCTGTAAGGAAGTGAGCACCGCGAAGGATTCTTCCAACATAGTCGTAAAGTTCTGCACTGCCTGTCCTATTTCCTCCAGCACTTTTTGTATAGCGCCAACACACTGTTCTATGACTTCCAGGGGCATGGATGACTGCACCTTTAATTGTAGTTCGGCAATCTGAAGGTTGAGGTCAAGCTATATCCTCGTTGCTTCCTCCTTTGCCTCATGGAATCCACTGGCCAATCTGTGAATTCGCACTTCTACTGGTAGATCTGCTGGGACAGCCAATTCTGAGACAGTTCTATAAGCATCGTCAATCATCTATGTCAGTCCTTGAGTCTGCGCACCGAGTTCATCACGCTGCCGACTGAGTTGTTCCATATTGATCTTTTGCTCGCTCAATACCTGTAGTGCATGGCCTTCTCTAGCACGGAGCTTGGCTATGACCCCATCCTGTAACTGGTACAGGGTTTCTCATGAAAGGGAAGCCAATTTTAAGCTCAACCCCTTAATCCTGCCCACCGCAGCTCGGAAAACTTCGTTTTCTGCCGCTAACGTGCCCTCAGGGAACATGAAAGTGTTGGTTACATGGGCGCACAGCATCTGTTTTGTCTCTGATGTACCTATTGCGACATATGCAACCATCATTCATGTTTGAGGGGGTTGAACCTATAGTCCCTGTAACTGTGTTTGTAGCACCTCTAACATAGTGTTCTGCTCCACCATCACTTCTTGGAGCATGTCCTTAGTGACATTGCAAACCGTTTCAGCAATTTCAAAAAGATCCCCTTCTGTAAGCGTGATTGGGTCAATGGACGTCTTGGATGCCTTCATCTTCTTTCTGGGGACCAGTTTCTCAGGGACATGCAGCCGTTTTAATTGTTGCGAGGTAGTTCCTGGATCTGTGTGCTCTTCATCCAAGTCAATGTCCTCAGCCCCCTGCCCTATGTACATTTCATGGCCCCCCTCAGCCTCTTTTACTAGCTCTGTTGTTGTTTCTATCGTCTGTGGTGCTGCTACTGCGTCAGCCCTCTTCTATTGTGTAGCTGCTTCTTGTTCCTGGCACCTCTTTTTACACAACTACGTGATGCATAGCTTGGTGTCCTTCTTCCTTTGTTGGTCTGCAACCTTCTCCATTCCTGCCAAGTCTGGGGCATGCCACTCCAGAGGCCATTATTCTAATGCTGTGAAGATGGCATCATGAGTAACAATAAATGGAAGCTTTGTCCATTCCTTTGATGGATCCTTCCACGCCCGAACATGAATGTTTTGCATGTCCACTTTAAACTCTGCAAAGCTCCGTAGAGTGGCATACAGTGTGTGCGACAACCATGGTATTCTATTGATCCACATCTGGATGCTTGCCTCCATCAGCACCCAAAATACCTTGATCGTTTGAATCCGATTTGTGTCCTTCGTGGCCCAGAGCGAAGCGTACTTCGTAGCCTCAGGAAGGTCCTAGTCAATATGCGGGAATTGGATATCTATCGGTAGTTCACCTGCTACCAGCAAGATGGATAAGAGAAACCATGCGTAGTGGAAGGTCTTACCCTGTTCTTGGGCCTCCTTGCAATTCATCAAAAATTCCTCACAAAGGAACTCAGCACAGTTGAACTGGACCCCTCCACGCACTACTTGACCATCGCAACCACAACCGCTAGTACTTCATTGGCACGACACTTCTGCATTAACTTGTCAGCGAGGATCTAGGTGGCTATGCACATGCCTTTGTCCTTGATGCTCACAATGGCATAGCCACGCTTCTTCTTCTCCAGCTTGTACTTGGTTTTCATGGCTTCCGCGAGAGCCAAATCGCTGCTTTTACTGGCTATTTCCCCAGGGTCCATTCCCTTACAGGGAAGTCAATAAATCCTATGAATAAGTTCCGCCATGATGGGAATAGGCTCCTCCAACCATAGATACCCATCATGCACCAGGCATAGCAGTTGCCTGATGATGAAAATGGCGAACGGTGTGCGGTGAAAGTGGGGTATCCATCGTAGATGGAGTAAACTGGCCTTCTCAACATCATTCAGCCATTTTTGCGGCTCCAACGTGATCACTGGCCCCTCCACCTTCTATTTCATCAAGCTTTCCATCATCAGGTGTGGGAACTTCTTGTTGTCTGTAAGGTCCCAATCTTCGAACTTTAGGGTAGGCACTCGGCCGAGGGACAGTCCTTCAAAAGTAATGCCATCGGGGAGGAGCAAGGTCTGGAGTGCACTCTTCATGGCCTCTAGGTCTTTGGCCACCCTAACTTTCCCTTTCCATGGAGGGACATATGTGGTTAACGTTTTTGCGGAAGGCATTGGTGGGACATCCTCCTTCTCATCATCTTACACCTCTATTTGATTAATTAGAGCCTGTAAGCCTTCCTCCTCTTCCTCTGATTCAACGGTCACGGCTTTGCCTTGTTCTTCCATTGACAATTTACTGAACCATGGGTTTATTGGGGGTACGTGAACTGGTCCCATAGTCTACTTATATTTTTTCAGCCACGGCATCTGTGGCAATTTTGGAACTTCTGTTGCAAACGCCGCATCTCTGGGTTCCTCATGGACCATATGGGGCTCCGCGGCCTCACCAGTAGTATCTTCGATGAATCGCATTCCTGGTTTGGTAGCAGTCATTGTGTTTACATGGGAGATGTTATGTCACGTACTCAAAGGTGGTAAGAGTGCTCAGCGCTCAATGCTCTATAACTACTCAAATCTAAAACAACCAAGTGTTGTCTCATGGTTAGCCTTGTTGGTTTTATAGCATATTTTTAATTTGAATTTGATCATTACCCCAGCTTCTAAGTCATTAATGCCTTCTTGGCGGCAGATCATCCCAAATCTAGCTCTTAATTCATGCCTTAATTTCCTGCCGCCCGCTACTCTTTGTCTTAAATCGGACATCTTGTCATGAACAGTGACACCAATGATCACTTCCCAACCTATCCGCATGGCAACGCAGCCCACTCTATGCAAGTGCGACCCTTGTGACATGCCAATCTTGCGCGCAACCTCCTTATCACACAGATCCCTCACAGACTCCTTTATAGTCCCACGCTCTCTTTCAACTGCTTGGAGCGTTGAGACTGTGCTCCCTATGGATAGCCAGGTGGTCACACCACCTGTGCGAGAATTCAATCCACCTTACAGCCTAATCCATGGGCACTCCATAATTACCCTCGTGATAGTCAGAGCCGCATGTCCTTCCTTATGCGGTTCGCTCCCCTGGTTACATTGTTTGGTAAGGTGCGGTTGTAGTTATGGTAACAGAGTCACAAATTCTCGGTGACAATCTTCTAATGCAATAGTATGGTTGTCTATATCTTCTCTTGTCATCCTTAGTTTATCAACGAGACATGCTTACGCGAATTCTTTTTCCAGTTTTTTGATATCTACGTCCATTAGTATACTTTTCTTCCTCAGTCATACCTGATCTTCTTCGAGTTCACGAAGTTTAAGGTTCCCTTGCCGAATGGTTTCCTGAACTCACATATGTTTGCCCTCACATAGCTACATAATTCCTTCATCTTGGTCCTCGCGTACCATCCTAATTGAGGGAGCTATTGCATGAGGATTCCTTTCCTCCAAAATTATGGTCTCGACTCCGCTCCTCAATTTTGGAATCATCTCTGCACTTAGGTTTTTGCATATGGCCCTATGGGCCCATCGAACCGTTGGCACGCGCAGGTCCCAATCAGTTTGTCTCACCTGGTGAACCCTGTGCAAGACTCTGCATACCTTATTGAATGATTCCATGTGGAATATTTCTGGTGTGCGTCACCTTTCCTACTATTGTATCCTGTTTCGATTGTCAATCCTGAGGTTGGGGTGTGCTTGTGTGGGCTGCACAGCACATGTCTGTACCCATCAAGACAGGTGGGCGCACAAGTTGCTCTATCCTTTCTAGACAACTCTTGTTCGAAGCTGGGGTCTTCCAAACCATAGGCACGTCAAACTTCTGCATCTGTGCCAGTCCTCAAAATTTCCTTGATGTGTACCCCACCATTGTGTGGGTGTTGGTGCAGTTCCCACTTCGACGCATTGAACTGCTACTGTTTCGATACTGCGCTTTCAAATTCGCTCAGGAATTCATCCACCGTTGTCAATCCATCATATGTCAGCAGCTCTCTTGCCTCCATTGTCACACACTGCAGTGATCTAACCATCATGTTACAATTCAGCATCGTCACTTTGTGCAACCTATTCTGCCATCGCTCTACTTCTTCGTCTGAATCTGAAGTGCAGGAGCTTTTGCGCTCCCATGAGATCCTCCCACCTGCAGTCGAATTTACCCAATGCTTGTCTCGCACAGTTATATTGTAAATACAATCAAGATCATCATCACTATCTTCATCACGCACTGGTTCAGTGTAGCGTGCTCCTTCAGCTGGGTCCAGTGGGACTACTACGCATAGTGACTTTTTTTCGAAACTTATTTTGTGCTTCTTCAGGTTGATGACTCCATTCATATTGATGGCCCAATCTATTCCTAATAGCACAGGATAGGGATTGCTGTCATCAACAATCTCTATTACTTCAAAATCTGCCTGCGCGCTCACGCCTTCAATATCAACTGTTACTCCTTGCAACCTCCCCATGGGAAAAATATTTTGTTGGTTCGCCATTCGTAATTGAATAGGGGACCATTGTAATGCAGACCTACCCATGCGTTCCCATGTCTACTTCAATAATACATTCACATCCAAACCTAGATCTAGGATCACCTGATCCATTCCATGCATTTCTCCAGAAAGGTAGTGAGCATTGGATCAATTCCTAGCTCTGGTTGATCCTTACTTCCTGAAGTGGAGGCCTCCGCGAAGCTCTTCTTAGCTTCCATGAATTTCTCCTTTGCACGTTCTAAGTCAAACTCGGGTTCCTTTGCAGGGGCCTTGCGAACCCATGTACTTTCCTCTGGCTGCTTCCCCATATCCTCTCCCATGGTCATACCGCTTCTGAGCATCATGTTTACATTCAAGTCCTCTTTGCCGGGCTCAGACCTCATCATTTGTATATTCTGAGTTGGGGGAGGTTGGAATACCCCTTTTTCATGCATCCCCGTGATCAATGTAGGACAGTCTATTGTTTCATGATCAAACTGAGCACAATACGTACAGGATATCCTCGTTGGTTTGGTAAAATCACAGGCATAGTGCCCTGGTCCTCCACAATTGTAACAAATTAATTGTCTGCAGCCCCTTCCTATTTCCATTCCACCACGTCCTCTACCTCACCCCTGAAATCCAGCGCGTGCCATCCCCGCATTTCGGTCAAGGGCTTGTGTTTTGGTCTGCATCCTATAGGCAGGGACCTAATCCATCATTAGCTCATAAATGTGGCAAGTGCGCTCATTATGGCCTACCAACCTATAAAAAATACAAAATAGTTGATGGGGTGTCTATGTATACTTCTGCAACAAATGAAAATTATCGTCGTGTGTTTCCCTCCTATCTGACAGATCACACACCAGAATGTGGGTGCCACACTCGACTTGCTCATGCCTCCAGTCACAATGGCATTGGCCCTCCTCATGCTAAGTAGTTCGCGGATGCTAGACAGTGATCCTTGTCATGGCCCTGCCCTTTACATTTTATCCACCATACTTCCTCACGCACCTCTAACCGCGGTGCCCTATCCTATTTCAAAATTTGCATTTCCAAACATAGATTCTATAGTTGCGGGTGGATTTGTTGAACTCCGAACCCAAGGTCTTGTATCGAGGTCTCATGTAATCTCATCATCATTTCCAACACTTTCGCATGGGTGGAAAGTTTATGTTGTGACAGCGTCGTCCTCAAGTGCGGTGTCAGAGATGCTACAAACCATGCACGATGTTGCCCATCTGTCAACGTCATATTGGCTTCACGGATCATACTCTTCAGCCGTTGATCCAAATCCCATGGAGTCTCACCTGGGAGCATCGCGATTTCTTTAAACCTAATGATTGATTGTGTTTCTGACTTCGGCCTGCTAAATTCCCTATTCATCCCATTCTAGATCTCCGCTATTCCGGTGTTTGGGTAGTCGTTAGAGTGCTTGACATACCATGTTAGTGCATGATCCTGCAGCACACTCACCAACGTAGCCTTCTTAATATTGTCGTCCATGACACCTTGTGCTTCCCATACTGTTGTTACCATGAACCAGAATTGGTCTGGATCTTCATTCCCTACTCCTCTAAATACTGGTAGTTTGATCGTGCTTGCCATACTAAACTGTGGAGGTGGTGGGGGTGGAGTGGGTGGAGGTGGTAACCGTGGAATGTGCTGCATTATCAAACTAACCGCGCTTCTCGGAGAGACCTTAGCGAACTCTTCCTTGCTCTCTCGCGAGGGTGAAATTAAGGGATTGTTTTCTAATTCTTTGCTACTTTTGTAGATATTTCTGCTCCACGTAGTCCCAAACATTAATGTATTCGCATAACCCTTTTTTCACATAATAGCATATTAATCCAAGTATTCAAATATTTAATATACTTATATCGCGATCCTTTGAGAAAGTGTCGCTCTGCCTCACTATAGCTCACAGTAGTGTCTACTGCAAACTCAGCGATAAATCCCCCTATAATCGAGTCGAGCCAATGGTCCACATCTCGCGTGCGATCCGTGTTGTTTACCCAAGTCTTCCTTTGTTAGCTGATTACTTAGATTAATTTCATATATAATCATTCATACAAGAAATTATCAATTGTGCGCAGTAAATAAACCGAGTAAAAGTAATGCGTAACAGCAACATATTCAAGAACAGATGCACAGAGTAAACTTCTCTTTATTAACTTCCAATACCAATTACAGACCTGAATCTATCCTGTGCACTTAGCTACAGGGGTCTGCGCACTCAGCTTTGGACTCTACTAGGCCTCTGTGGACTCAGCTACAGAGCCTCTTCCTACTACTACAACCCATTACACTTCAGATCCAATTGTAACCTTGAACAATGCCTTTGCTATTCTATATAATCTTTCTTAGTTGTCTTTACACTTAGAGCCTCACTCTATTTATACAATCCCATGATCCGCGGACCATGGGTAGGACGACACAAATTTACATTAAATTACAATATTTGAGGGTGGGCATCCCTATGACTCATCCTAGACTTCGTGCTCCATGCCCGCAATTCACGAAGTCTTACAATACAATTGAACAAAACTTGGGCTTTCAGCCCCAAAAATATGTTGTGAGGGATCCCATGCCCAACACTTTTTTCTATAGACTTGAGTTATAATGCACTTCTCTAATGCACAACCTGAGTTACTAACATAGGATTTCTTCCCAAGACCATATTTATCTTCTTTTTAGCCCCAATCTTGCATCTGATCAACTCCAATCTTCCAGGACATGTTTATCTACTTAGGGGGGCAACTCCTAATGTTGTAGAACCTTTGAAAATCCATGACAAGACTTTGATAACCATGGAAAATGTATCCAAACATGTGTATGTAAAAAGTCATCTCCATCTAGTAGATAAGCTCTTCTAAAGTTCGTCCAACATCTCCAAAACTTGCAGCAGCACTATCAACTTGTCCAACTACCTCCAACACCTATAGTAGTAGAAACAAGCCATCAAAAAGTCTCCAACACTTGTAGCATCAATTCCAACACCCTTGTTATCGAGAAATCTAGTGTCCACTCAGAGCTTCTAGTCCCACTAAGACTGGTGGCTATCTTAGAAACAAACAAACTAAAACTACTATAGCTTTCCTTTATGAGAAGTAGATAAGAGGGGAATGAAGGACACAAACCTCAGTCTTGCGCTTGGTTCCTTGCTTAGTTCCTCTCCCTTCTGATAGATCTTTGTCGCTCCTCTTTTTTCTACCCAGCTTCAAAGAGCACCTGTGGAATCAAAGCAGCATAATACTATCGAAGAATAGAGATCTACAATCATAAGCAATACAGGACTAGATATGTATTGGCCACACAAATGCATATATCATCAAACATACAAGAATGTGGAAGAAAACTTGAATAGCTTTATTAATATCAATAATAGCAAAGAGGATTACAACCAATTGTTCTGACCCAGCATCATCCTCTCAGCATGAAATCCCTTCTTCGCCTCATGAAAAGCTTAGATCACCCAACACTATGATGTTGCACCAGGAAACCAACAGCGCTTCCTTACAAGATACAAGGTTCCAGCCTCTAGATCTCTATGATGAGGGATCCATATATAGATGATTATAGGGGGTGAGTCAGCTTCTGGGATTTTGATTAGTGTCCTCTCTCTGATAGTTCTTGATTCCACTTGGAGATTTATGATCTCTTACTCATTCCTGGGCTAATTTAGAGAGGCAAGTGTCAGAGGAGAAGTTTCTGGAAGATTCTATGATCCTCCACCTCGCAAAATGTCTCTGCCATTTGTCCATTCTCACCTATTGCACCCTACAGAAGGGCTTTCCAATATGCATTGCACCTTTTACACTGAGTAGGTGAGATGCATTGCACCCTCTGCAATGGGGAATTCTGTATGGTCCAGCTTTGACCAGTTCTAAGCAGTTTTTTGCAGAGAACTTCTGGGAGATGATGTAATCAGCTGATCTTATTCCTTTAGGGAGTGAAGCAACACTTTTAGGGACTTAGGAGCCTTTGGTTTATGGACATTTATGATTGGGATTGCAGTGCCCAAAAATGTCTATAACAACTCATAGCAGAAATTCCAACACCTATAGCAGTAACATCAAGTCATCCAACTATCTCCAGCATATGTAGAGGCACCTCCAACATATGTAGAAATATCATCAATCTATGACAAGTGATCGTAACATGCCCTACAACCATCTCCACCCATCCTCCAAATCACCACCAATAATTCATGCCACAACCAAGTTGAAATTAATGCCAACCAGCTATACTCTACAACAAACCAAAAACTCATCACACATCATTATCAAAATTACAGTAAGCATATGACAATTAGCACCATGACCCTATTGACATCAGTGCCAACACTACGATGCCAACAATCCTTTGAGTGATAAACAAAATTGTCGCACTAACAAGGGATCTGACCATACTAAATCAATCTTCTATGGAACCTTGGAATTATTTGATAGTGGGGATAAATTGTTAGTGTAAGACTAGATTGTGCAAATGTCAATATTCTTTGGAACATAATTTTTTTGTTTCTATTATGAGTGATAAAGATATGAAAAATGATAGATATGGTTTTGATGAGCTCTGGTATTGCAACAAGAATGTTCTAACTCCAAGGGCTACCTGCTTTAATTTTTCAACACGGGGTTCGTACAAACTTAAGAGGTGGAAGTGACATATACATGGTAACCTAATCTCTATTCAAGTTTCTCTGAGGTAGTGAACCAAACCAAGGTATATAGATACCATTCTACAGAATAAATCTAGACTCTACCAAGAATGAAAGAATGTTGCAAAAAGGAAACCCCAATCTAGTTGCAAGAATGAAAATGTTGCATGAAAGTAAACTCTAAGCTATTTGTAAGAAATGGAAATGTCGCATAAACATATATGTTAATATAATTGTAGTAAATGTAAATGTTAATCTACTTGCAAGAAATTTAATTCTAATCTAATTGTGGGAATGGAAATGTTAATCTACTTGTAGAAATGGAAATGCTTGAAATGGAAACTCTAACCTATTGCAGGAAACCAAAGAGAAGGAAAGCTAACCTATTATAATTGCATAAAGTGAAGAGAATGAATCGACTTTAAATCACTACATTCAAAGGAGATTGTATTCTAGTAACAAATGTCATTGAGCATCTGGGAAAGTAATCATGTAAACCATCCTTGTACCATTTAATTCATGAACATGTCTACTAAACCTTATTGCATAAATGTATTTTAATGTTTAAAAGACAAATGATAAGTGGTCTCTAGTCTTCCTCAAACTTGGTTTCGGAGCCTAAGGTTCATTCCATGGGGTCAAAATTCCAAAATCAATCTCATAGGGAAATTCTAGTCGAGTTTTGAGATCTTCTACATAGTGCTACAAGATGCTACATGATTGCAACATGATGTTATAGGATTTCCTTGTTTTGCTACAAGATTGAATTTGTGAGCATTCTAAGAACTTATAAGGTGATATGTAGGTGATTAAGGGTATTGAAAGGTGTAATAAGGTTTTATGAGGTCCTTTCCAAGCTTAGCACCCCTCAGATCCCATCTTGTACGAGGAGAAATGCACATGGTGCCTTTAACAAATCTGAAATAAATTCTTAGTTAACAATGTTTTTGAAGAAGTTATTGAGGAAGGAATGAGGATGTTGACGGTGAGATAACAAGTGGAAATGATATTTCTATGCCCTACAATCCAACAATATGACCTGCACACCACAAAGATCACCTAATCTTGCAACACATCTAAAGCATGCCAACAATGTCAATTGTAGAAAATTAATATAGAAAAGAAAGGATGAGTTGAATGTTATTCAAAATCTTCCTATTTCATGAAAAATTAAACATATATCTTTATGCTCTCCATTACAAGGCTTACAACTACACTTTCCAAGAGATATGATTGATAAATCGGCAAAGGAAACTTTTCATATAAACAAAGATTGCAAGAAAGGAAATATTTCTAACCTAAGTACATAAAAGAAATATGCATAATAAAATGTACAAAGGAGAGAGACTAGAGTGATTTGGTTGGGCCCTAACCCAAGGAACTCAGACCTCTAGAACACACTCATACTTAAGGCAACAAAATACTTCTCATTGATCTCAAAATGTTCTCAAGTACATGATATGGAAATGAAAATAGCAAGTACAAGCTCCTAGTTCTAGTAATCACTCTTCTTCTCTAAAAGGTTGAATCCTATTGAGCGCTTGGGCTTCTTTATTTATACAAATATGGTTGAGGTGGAAGCCTACATGGGAGGAGGATTATTTCCCTCCAAAATCCCTGTAAAGGTGGATTTAGCTTCCTAAGATCCTCACAATTCTTGAGTGCATTAGTTGTTCAATATGTATTTGAACTGTAGGTGAGTAAATAGAGGGAGCAAGTCAAGTTGTAGTTGATTAAATGCAGGGGAAAATCCTCATACATCTCCTCCAGCTGTCTCCAATGTACTTTCGCACAAAAAATGAAACCTTTTCCTACACAATAATCTTGTTAGGCCACAAGATATGATAAACATCCTTTAATCTTCCTAATAAACACATTATAGTCAAAATAGTGTTATAAAATGCAAGGAGAGATGTAAATATATGATGAAGGATGGCTAGGTGGACCTTATCATATACCTATTAGTGAGGCCCATCATCACCCCCTTACTCAACGTGTTTCTCATCCTATGAGAAGCTCATCCACTTAATTCCATTGCATTCATAGCCCTAGTGGTAGCCCTGACTGATCCAGATTTAAACAGGAACACAACAAATTACAGATATAACCATAAATACAAAGATGCAGTGGAAATAACACTTCATTTCATTAATATCAAATATTGAAATATGCTTACAAACAGAATGGAAATAAAACTAGCTCGGGCGATTTTAGCTTATCTCTGAGAAGAGATGTAGCAGCTACATGCCTCCAAATTGTGTTACAATGAGGCTCAAAGGCCCATTTATTATTGAGAAACAATGGAAAACCCTAAACATCCAAAAACCTAACCCTAGGAGATGAAGCGCCAAAACTATGGGCCCCGTTTGGGTAAATTGGTACATCAACTTCTCAGGGTCGTAACTTTGGAATACGATCTTTGTTTGGCTATCATAATACCTCGTTTCGAAGATCTCGAAGAGAAGGCCAAAAAAAACCAAGCAAGCTAATATGGGGCATTTTTAGTCTCTTTGTTTTCCCTAAAAACACCGTTTAGGGCCTCAAAATGGCTCTGAAAGTTTAGGACCCAAAAAATAATAGTAAACTATGCTGCAATTAAGGAAACCAAAAAACTGAAAGAGACAGTGTTGGGAGTCCAAGTGGAATAGGCAGGTGGCCACCAATATCCACCTAGATCATTCCTCCCCCCTTAGGAAGCAATGGTCCCCATTATGTTGTGTTCCTCCATGAGATGAGGAAACTTCTGTTGAACTTGGTCCCTAGTGAGCCACTTTCCCTGGTGAAGGAGTTGGCCTGCTTTGACAACTCGATATAGTTGGATCCTTTGCTATCGGGTGTTCTTGATCTGCGTGTCCATGATCTCATCAGTTGTGGCTTGTTCCATGCAATCTAGATTTAACTCTGTAGGTGTGAGTTGTTCTGCAATGTCTGATGTGAGCACTAGGGCAGAGCAGAGGCGATGTTTTAACTCTCTGAATGCCTTCTATTGAGATTCAAACCAAAAGAATTTCACTTTCGCTCCTCCCTTGGTGACTTGACTCAAGGGCCAAATGATATGAGAGAATCCCAACATGAACCTGCAGTAGAAATTGGCAAGACTCAGAAAGCTACAGAGCTCTGTCAAAGTGGTTGGAGCTGGCCAATCCCGGATGACTTGAATCTTGGCTGGATCCACATGCACCCCCCGTTCATCAATAATGTATCCCAGATACTGAAACTGGGCCATGCCAAAAGTGCATTTCTCCAAATTGGGAAATATCTTGTGTTACCACAGTGTTTGGAGAACCTATAGTATGTGGTGGAGGTGCTCTTCCCAACTCTAGTTGAAGATTACGATGTCATCCAAGTGTACCACTACAAATGAGTTGGTGAATGGCCGCAAGATGTCATCCATCAGCCTCATGAAGGTTTCAAGAGCATTCATCAACCCGAAAGGCATAACCACCATTCAAAAAGGCCCTCCTTGGCTATGAAGGCAGCCTTCCACACATCGGAGGGTTTGATTGGTACCTGGTGATATTTTGACTTCAAGTCGAACTTGCTAAAATATTTTCCCCCCTTCAGTTGGTACAAAAGGTCATCAATTCGTGGGATCGAGTACCTATTCCAGAGAGTGATCTTGTTCAGTGCTCGATAGTCAATACAGAGTCTCCAAGTCCCATCCTTCTTTTGTACCAACACGATCGAGCTCCCACAAGGCGATGAACTTGGCCGGATGTGACCTTTCTGCAGCAGCTCCTGAATATGCCTCTTGATTTTGTCGTTCTCTAGAATGGAGCGTTGATAGATTGGTCCATTGGGAAGCGGCGCACCTGGGGTCAAATCGATGGAGTGCTTGACCTGACAGTGTAGAGGCACCCCTGCGGGGGAGGTAAAGATGTCCTCGTACTCCTCCATGACCTTGTCCATCTGTTGTTGTCGTGCGGAGGGGCCCTGTCTGGAGGTCGTGGCCACTGTCTTCTTCTTTCCCTGAGGGCGTATCATCAGGAAAACAAATTTCCTATCTTTGGAAATGAGCTTATTGCATTGTTTTGCAGTAACCAAATAGATGGCGATAGGCGGTGCTACCTCTGGTATCCTGTACAACTTATTTCCAAAAGTAACAATAACAGCACGAGGCCTTGACTCATACACTGTATGTCACTTCCATAAGTATGGTTGGCCTAATAATACATCACATACATCAAGGGGAGCAACGTCACATAATACCTCATTCACGAAGGGCTTGATGTTGTATGGAAGGCGGCACTGCTGGCTCACGCGAAGATCTCATCCTTGGTGAAGCCACCCGATGGTGTATAGTTGTGGATGTGTTATGGTCGATAAGCCTAGCTGCTTCAGGACCTTTTCCGAAATGAGGCTTTTTTGGCTCCCGCTATCAACAATGAACTATAGCAAGGAACCCTTCACCCACATCTGGGAGTGGAAGAGTGGCTCCTCCTCCTCTGGATCTTCAGGTTCCTCCTTCTGGATCTTCATGGGGGAAATGGTGGTGTTGGGCTCCGCATCAATAATCTACTTCCCTTTTTCATTCCCCTTGTCAGGTCTGACTCAAATTCAGAGCATGCATCTGATTCCGAAGCCTTTAGCTCCGCCACCAGTGATTGCTTGGCCCGACACTAACTTGTGTTGTGAGTGGAGCTCTTATGGAACTCACAACACTTTCCCATGTCTTTCTTCAGCTTCGCAGTGTTGCTTTTTTCTTGTGGATTTAGCGGGTTGTCATGGGCTGCCCCGCCTTGGCTTTGTCCTTTGTTTTGCAGTTTTGGGGTACCTTTCCCTTGCTTCGGATTTGTAGATCCAAAGTCTCACTTCTTCTGTTTAAACTTTTACTTGATCTTGACGGCATATCAGTATGTCGTGCCAAGTGAGAAGATGTTTAGGAACTCCATCTCATCCTAGATGTACCTATGTAGGCAGTCGCAATACTTGAGAACCAAATGGTTCTCAGAATCCTTGATACCCAAATTCGTGTGAACTCTAGTACATCTTGATCCCTTCCCTGTCGCAGCATTGTCCACTTTATGTATTTATCCTCGTAGCTCCCGATAGGGTAGTACTGTTCCATAATGGCATCCCAGAATGAGTTCCAAGTGGGTGCGGCTAAAAACAATGAGTTTGTACTTTCATCCTATTTCTCACAATAGGTTTCCCACTAGTCCTTGACATAGGGGGCTACTTTTAGAAGTGCAAAAATGATCTTTTCCCGGCTAGAAAAATCATGAATGGGAAAATATCCTTCTAGCAGATTTAACCATTTATCTATAGCGTCTACATCTATCTAACCCTCCAATATGGGAATGTCAAATTTAACTTGTACCTTAAAGGGTGTGGTACTTCCAAAGTAGCTTTCGGAAGTAGATGTGTTTCCCTTGGGTAACCGCTAAAGGATCTGGACAAAGTTATCCATCATTGTGTTCCTTTGTCACTCGAGGGCTTCTTCGAGCATGATTTTGATAGGATCTTCGGCCCCCTCATCTTTCTTTTCATATGCCATGGGAGGCCGTCGGGATTTGTGAGGCTAGTCTTGCAAAGGTTCGACCAGTTCAAGTCCTAACTCCTTATACCCTGACCTTGTTGGGGACATGCAAAGAAAAAAAGAGAAAGAGCAGACCGCTCTGATACCACTGATCCAGATTTAAATAAGAATGCAAAAAATTACAGATATAACCATAAATACAATGATCCAGTAGAAATAACACTTCATTTCATTAATATCAAATACTGAAATATGCTTACAAATAGAATGGAAATAAGACTAGCTCGGGCAATGGTAGCTTATCTCTGAGAAGAGATGTGGCAGCTACATGCCTCTGAACTGTGTTACAATGAGGCTCAAAGGCCTATTTATTATTGAGAAACAATAGAAAACCCTAAACATCCAAAAACCTAACCCTAAGAGATGAAGCACCAAAATTGTGGGCCCTATTTGGGTAAATTGGTACATCAACTTCACAGGGTCATAACTTTGGCATAAAATCTCTGTTTGGCTATAATAATACCTTGTTTTGAAGATCTCAAAGAGAAAGCTAAAAATAAATAGGAAAGCCAATCTGGGACATTACCGGTCTCTCCGTTTTCCCTAAAAATGCTATTTAGGGCCTCAAAACAGCTCCGGAAGTTCAGGACCCGAAAAAACTGCCAAAAATAGTAAATTTTGCTACAATTAAGGAAACCGAAAAATTGAAAGAGACAATGATGGGGGTCCAAGTGGAATAGGCAGGTAGCCACCAATATCCACCTGGATCATTGACATCCCAAGTTATCTCTGATGGAGTTCCCTCTTAAGGGTGGAACCTTGCATTTTTCTTTATATCTGCCCATTCTTATTGCTTTTTTGTCTACTCTTTTCTTTCTTGTATCGCTAACAGCAAAGGAGGGTTGAACTTAAGCCCAATCCAGTTGACCTTTACTATTTTAACTATTCTCTTATACAGGGGTGTCTTCTCCCTTTCATTCCTCAATCTCTCTAGATAGTGATACTCTCTTATTTTTAAGATATGTGGTCAGGAGTGTCATATCCTCTGATAAGCCTAGAAACTCTTGGTTCCTAGAAACTTGAAAATGTCCTCAAAGTGCAATAGATATTTCCATTGTTTTTATACGTAAACTTGTGTCAATTTGGGGTCTTTAGAGATAAGCCTATGATTGTTGATGACAAGGTGAGGGGTCCTCAATTCGACTCCTGTCCATAGGGGTTCATCAGTTTCCCTAGACATGACCATTCTTTTGTCTCTTTAGCCCTTGATTCCTCATGAGTCAACCAAGAGGAAAATACTAGCAGCTGTACATATCCCAACTTAGAATTTGGATCTCATAAGTTCATGTCAGTTAATATGAGATTGTGCATATAGAATTTTGTCATCCTAGCTTTGTTCTCCATAATGTGAAAATTCCTAGACTCGAAGGAACGCCTACTGCAGAAAATTTGAATCTACTTCACCTACTTGATTTTTAAATTACATTCATCAATTTATTCTTCTTAATATTGAAGAAAATTACTTCTACAGCCTACACTAATTAGGTATTTGATCTCATGAAATAGAAAACAGAGCAAAGAACAAGATATATAGGACACACTTATTTTTGGACACAATAGTCCCCAGAAAAAACTGGTGTAGCAGTTTTGAGGGTTTATTATTATGCAAAATAAATATTTGAATACAAATATTGGATGCTCATCTAGCAATCCTATACATAGAAAATACTGGTGGAAAATCTGACTGAGTTTTACCTCACTTCACCTGGCAGAATTTTGGTTGATCTGGCACAAGACTGGCTAACCTTGGTTATTTTTGTGTCACCTCTTCTTCCCTCTGCGTTAGATTTCCGACCTATTCCGGTAGTTTCAGCTGTTCCCAGCAGTTCTGGCTTCTGCCCTTCGCGTCATCTTTCTCGGGTGTTTCGGCAGTTCTCGACAGTTCCGGTTGTTCCCAACAATTCTAACTTTTGTCCTCTGTGTCAGCTTTCCTAGTTGTTCCAGCTATTATCGGCAGTTCTGGCTTATTCCCTATGCGTCATCTTTCCCAGATGTTCTAGCAAATCCATGCAGTTCTATTTGTTCCTGGCAGTTTCAGTTATTCCATCAGTTCTGGATTCTACATTGTTGGGCAATTTATTGTGCTTAAATTGTTGCATTAATTATCGACCAGGGAAACTCGTAAGCTTTTGATGATGCTAGCACTATATGTGCAGGAGTAGGCAACTAATTCTATGTCTAGTGAAATTATTTAAGATTCAATACGATATGCAAGGGAAGAGGCTCCTAACTAAGGAGATCCTGGTTGTCCTTCCCTACAGTATCATAAAGAAATCGTAAAACTAGAAACTTAAAATGCAAACAAGAGGATGAACTTTAATTGTTGTTTAGATTCAAAGAGAGAAAGACTAACTTAGTCTTTTGATTGTCCTCTCTTGTACTAATCCAGACTA
>APFE030557810.1:47931-104005 GCA_000404065.3 Pinus taeda | reverse complement strand
CCGCATAGCAGAAGTGTTTCGAAGGCTACCTGGCCGCTCTTCAGACTCCGTCCACAACTTACAAATCAGACAATATAAACACAAACAACAATAGACTTCCCCAGTGGAGTCGCCAAATTTTTGTGGAGGTAAATCCCCTCTGTGGACAGAGGCGATCCCACTAGCCCCACAGGGGTCTAGCAACAATCATACACGCTGCATGCAAGTTCCTAATTGCACAATTTAAAAGTAGATCAGAAAGACCAACCTGAGATCCAACGCTATTTGCTGTGGGAGAAGTGTCGCTCCTGTCCTTTAGCTTTGGCCGGTCACTATCCTTGCACTCCACGCATGGACACCTGCACAAATGAAGAACAACCCAAAACAAGCGTAAAATCCAATATCATACAATTATATATCAGTCAAGCAGGATATAATTCAAATATTACCAGAAGAACATGTGAATGGAACCATAATAACAGTCGCTTATCATTCGATAGAAAAAAGAGAAGAATTACAACCAATTAAGGCTTGACGCTGCAAATCTCCTCCAACTGGGTCAGCAGTCCAACATGTCTTTCAAAGTCACTTCCTCTCTCAACAATCCGGCAGCATGACCTCTCTTTCAGCTCTCACTATCAATTTAGCTTCAACACTCTGACACTATCATTAGCACTCTCTCCAAAAACTAGCCAGTTCAATGTAGGATGACAGTGATTTATAGCTGGAAGGGGAGAAGGTATTCATCGTATCTAGACACCTCTCGAAGATTTGGCATTGTCTCAGAATAGCCTTTGGACTGAGTTGTCATGGATGAAAAAGCGACACTCGGCTGTATCCATGGGATTTTTCCTCAGGGAACTGCATGAGTAATGGAGGAAAAATCACTTCAGCGCGCGTTGGCCAAAAATCATGACTAATTTTGTGTGGCGCGGGCTTTGTTCTGTGACAGAGCATCTATGGGCGCGCCCTATTTGTAGGAACTGAGCCATTGGCGCGGGTTAGACACTGTGGACCCGCGCTAATGAAAAAAGGGCATCCCACTAGCCCCACAGGGGTCTAGCAACAATCATACACGCTGCATGCAAATTCCTAATTGCACAATTTAAGAGTCGATCAGAAAGACCAACCTGGGATCCAACGCTATTTGCTATGGGAGAAGTGTCGCTCCTGTCCTTTAGCTTTGGCCGGTCACTATCCTTGCGCTCCACGCATGGACACCTGCACAAATGAAGAACAACCCAAAACAAGCGTAAAATCCAATATCATACAATTATATATCAGTCAAGCAGGATATAATTCAAATATTACCAAGAAGAACATGATGAATGGAACCATAATAACAGTCGCTTATCATTCGATAGGAAAAAGAGAGAATCAACCAATTAAGGCTTGACGCTGCAAATCTCCTCCAACTGGGTCAGCAGTCCAACATGTCTTGCAAAGTCACTTCCTCTCTCAACAATCCGGCAGCATGACCTCTCTTTCAGCTCTCACTATCAATTTAGCTTCAACACTCTGACACTATCATTAGCACTCTCTCCAAAACTAGCTAGTTAAGCGGAGGTAAATCCCCTCTGCGGACAGAGGCGATCCCACTAGCCCCACAGGGGTCTAGCAACAATCATACACGCTGCATGCAAATTCCTAATTGCACAATTTAAGAGTCGATCAGAAAGACCAACCTGGGATCCAACGCTATTTGCTGTGGGAGAAGTGTCGCTCCTGTCCTTTAGCTTTGGCCGGTCACTATCCTTGTGCTCCACGCATGGACACCTGCACAAATGAAGAACAACCCAAAACAAGCGTAAAATCCAATATCATACAATTATATATCAGTCAAGCAGGATATAATTCAAATATTACCAGAAGAACATGTGAATGGAACCATAATAACAGTTGCTTATCATTCGATAGAAAAAAGAGAAGAATTAAAACCAATTAAGGCTTGACGCTACAAATCTCCTCCAACTGGGTCAGCAGTCCAACATGTCTTGCAAAGTCACTTCCTCTCTCAACAATCCGGCAGCATGACCTCTCTTTCAGCTCTCACTATCAATTTAGCTTCAACACTCTGACACTATCATTAGCACTCTCTCCAAAAACTAGTCGGTTCAATGTAGGATGACAGTGATTTATAGCTGGAAGGGGAGAAGGTATTCATCGTATCTGGACACCTCTCGAAGATTTGGCATTGTCTCAGAATAGCCTTTGGACTGAGTTGTCATGGATGAAAAAGCGACACTCAGCCGTATCCATGGGATTTTTCCTCAGGGAACTGCATGAGTAATGGAGGAAAAATCACTTCAGCATGCGTTGGCCAAAAATCATGACTAATTTTGTGTGGCGCGGGCTTTGTTCTGTGACAGAGCGTCTATGGGCGCGCCCTATTTGTAGGAACTAAGCCATTGGCGCGGGTTAGACACTGTGGACCCGCGCTAATGAAAAAAGGGCATTTTCCAAGGTTAATCTTCAAAGGGTGTCTTCAGGGATATTGAAGTTCATACTTAGGGAGACCTCAATGCAAGTGTTTTCAAGTTGTGTCACTGGTCATAGGTCCGTAAATGTGTCCTCCAATGTGTGACAGCGGGGGGGTAACAAGGACGGTGACCAACGGTGACAAATTACTGCGTAACAAGAGGCAATGTGACAAGCACCAATCTTAGCTACGCCAGACTTCACAAAAAACGTTTATTGTGTAATGTGATGCCTTAGGAAATGGAATTGGTGTTGTTTTAATGTAAGAAGAAAGACCCATTACTTTCAAAAGTCGTCCAATCAAAGGAAAGTATTTACACAAAGCTATTTATGAGAAGGAAATGATGGCAATACTACATGCACTTAAGAAATGGTGACCCTACCTAATGGGAAGACATTTCAAGGTAAAAGCTGATCATGATAGTCTTAAATACCCTTTAGAACAAATATTATCTTTAGAAGAGAAGAAAAAATGGGTCACAAGATGTTAGGTTATGACTTTCAAATCATCTACAAAAATGGGAGGCAAAATGTTGTGGCAGATGCACTCTCAAGAAAGGATGAGGATGTGGAAGCATTGCTTTCTGCCATTTTTATTATCCAACCAGATTGGATAAACAAAGCAAGGGATAACTGGAATGATGTTGAAGAAGTGTGTGCACTAATTCAACATATACAACAAGATCCCAGTACATCTGATACATTTAGCTGGAAAAATGATTCATTATGGTACAAAGATCGCTTAGACGTATGTAAGAATTCCGAACTCAAACAAAATATTCTTATGGAATTGCACACCTCTCCCTTAGGAGGGCACTCCAGATTTTTAAAAACTTACTGGAGGATTAAGAAGGAATTTTTTGGGCTGGCCTTAAATCGGATATTCAAAAGTTTTTGGAAGAATATTTGGTTTTCCAACAAAATAAAGTTGAAACAATTAAGACCACAGGTCTATTATAACCTTTATGCATTCCAAGCCAATGTTGGGAGGAGGTTTCAATGGATTTTATCACAGGCTTACCCAAGTCCGAATGAAAGAGTGTCATCATGGTGGTATTTGATAGACTTACCATGTATGCACACTTTTGTGCATTATCACATCCTTGTAAAGCCAATATGGTTTTTACTGTATTTATGGAAACAATTCAAAAGCTACATGGAAACCCAAAGATTATCGTAAGCGACAGAGATCCCATTTTCACTGGAAATTTTTGGAAATAATCATTTTCTTGTCTTGGTACTCAGTTAGATCATAGCTCATCTTATCATCCTCAATCTGATGGGAAAACTGAGATAGTAAACAAATGTTTGGAATGATATCTTCGTTGCTTTGTATCTGATAAACAAACATAATGGGTCAAATGGTTGCCTCTGCTAAATGGTGGTATAACACTTCATTCCATACTGCAGCAAAATGACCCAATTTATGGCACTTTATGGATATCATCCACCATCCATCACATCATATTTAAGAGAAAAATATAAGGTTCAAGCAATGGAAGATCACATTGAGCATCAACAACAAGTTCCCCAAATCTTAAAGGATAACCTCACTTTGGCACAAAATAGAATTAAACAACATGCAGATCAACATCGCAGCGAAATAAGTTTTGATGTAGGTGACTGGGTATTCCGATGGCTACAACCATATAAACAAATGTTCCTCAAGAAAGCTAATAAGGATAATAAATTATCACCAAAGTATTATGGTCCATACAAGGTGTTGCAAAATATTGATCCTATGGCATACAAATTGGAGGTTGTTGAATTGAGGCTTTTGTGATCCAAATTAGGGAGATATTTCTCGGTGTAAATCACAAGATCTATCATTTGTCTACGCATTTCGAACCAACTAGTGTGGTTCATCATCAAGAAAAGTTGAAGAACAGATCCAGCCTTGCATGATAAATAGCTTGAGCAGAGCCTCCAAGGTAGGGATGATGGAGGAGTCTTTGCATCTTTTAAGAAAAGCTCAATATGCCTTCAACCTTGAAACCTGCAAGCGTGCCCGTTCAAAATGATGAACTTTGGATGCAATGGATTCTCCGTGCAGGGATTCAATTGTTGAATTGAGGCTTCTGTGATCCATATTAGGGAGAGATTTTTCGGCGTAAATCACAAGATCTATCATTTGTCGACACGTTTCGAACCAACTAGTGTGGTTCATCATCAGGACAAGTTGAAGAACATATCCAGCTTTGCATGATAAATAGCTTGAGTAGAGCCTCCAAGATAGGGATGATGGAGGAGTCTCTGCATCTTTTAAGAAAATCTAGATCTACCTTCAACCTTGAAAACTGCAAGCATGCCCGTTCAAAATGATGAACTTTGGATGAAATGGCTTCTCCGTGTAGGGATTCAATTGTTGAATTGAGGCTTCTATGATCCATATTAGGGAGAGATTTTCGGCGTAAATCACAAGATCTATCATCTGTCGATGCGTTTCGAACCAACTAGTGTGGTTCATCGTCAAGACAAGTTGAAGAACATATCCAACTTTGCATGATAGATAGTTTGAGCACAGCATCAAAGATAGGGATGATGGAGGAGTCTCTGCATATTTTAAGAAAAGCTAGATCTGCCTTCAACCTTCATGCGTAAAGAAGGTTATAGCTGACAAACTCCCAGTTTAAACAATATTGCCAGAAATTGAAGAGGGAGGAAAAATGATATTGGAACCCGAAGAAATCACAAAAACAAGAACTCGACAACTACGAAATCGATCAATTTCGGAGTATCTCATCAAGTGGAAGAACTTACCCGCTGAAGGTTCCACATGGGAAGGTGAGAATTTTATACAAAAGCATAAATAACTACTCAAGTGTTGAGGACAACACTTTTTTGAAGGAAAGGGTCATGTTAGGTCCCTATAATACTAGTGATTCCCCCATTATTATTGTCATTGTAGCCCTTATTGTTATTGTTGTGCCCCTATTGTCCCCATATTGTTATTATTGTGCCCCATAAAGCCCACTATTGTTATTGTTGGGCCCTTATATTATTATTGTTATGCAGGCTTTGATTACATTGTGACCCCTTAGACTCCTATATATAGAAAGGAGGTTTTGGCATTTGTATCAGTCAAGAATTATTCATTTTTGTAATGTAAAGGAGGTTGCCCCCTCGAAGAGGCTGACTTTGAAGTCTTGATCTATCTTTTCATCTATTTGTTGAGTTGGTTACGTAACATAGGTTCTACCTCTTTCTTTCTCTAGCTCGAGGAGGATAGGGACTGCAAATTTGGTAAGTATTATCTGCCCTTGCTCTTAAAATTTGTAATAAGACCCAAGATCTAGTTCGAGATCAAGTTCTTGCAACTCTTGTGACCCTTCACCTCCTTCTAGAGCTTGTACAGCACTTTCCTATGGTGCCCTACTTTCTTGTAGCACTTTTCTACCTTCTTGTAGCACTTTTCTTTCTTCCTATAGCATGACATATTCCTCTTGCAGTTTTTGCATCTTGGATCCACTATTTTTTGGCTTCCTTTATGAGGCTTGGGGATATTTTAATTTTGTTTTGAGGGAGGTTATTTCTTCAATTTATTTCTTATCCCTCTCCAATTCTCCCTCCTGATGACTAATTGACCCCTCAATGGTGATGGGTATTGTATAGGAAGGTTGAGGTTTCCCTTGCTTGAGTCTACTACTTCTCCTCCTTTTGAAATATAGAGTACCTTGCTTTGGCTACCTCCCCTTGACTTTGACTAGTGTACTTAAGGTTGCCAAGGTGGAAGGAATTTCGTGTTCAGTGTTCCCCTCTGAAAGGCTTGCTTGTTGTTGTTGTATCCTTCTCTCTGAGGTCAAGAAGTTTTCCCAAGGGTTTCCATCTCCTTCTCTATTTTTCCTCTTCATTTTCCTTTTCAATCTCTTATTCTTCCTCTACTCTTTCTTCCTCCTACTCATCTTCAGTATATTCTTCTGTAAAACTATTCTTTGTGGTCTCTCCATGCTCTAGTAAGGCTTAGGATTGGGTCTTAAGGAAATATTATGTGTCAATGTCCACAAAATATATCCATAACACGGGATTTTTGATCTACTCCAAGGCATCCATGAAAATGATCCTTATGATCCCATGATGATCAATGTATTGATGCTTCTCTTCTCTCACCATTTAGCTCATTTCCACTATGGATTGAAGAAGAAAATGGGGAACACTTAGTCTACTCGAGATAGGAAATTCCATCTCAAATGTTAGCTCATAATGTAGCTTGAATTGGTAGACATAAATAAAATTGAGTATGCCCTCACATGATATGTATTTCAAGATTTTATAGGCTACTTCACCCCATGGGTAGGGTAGGCTCTCTCTTCTAACCCCATTTTTATCTTCAATCAGTTTCTCTTCAGGGAGGAAGAAGTTATTTGTGGTTGTGATAGCCTTTGTTCTCTCTAAAATTGAGTATGCCCTCACATGATATGTATTTCAAGATGTTATAGGCTACTTCACCCCATGGGTAGGGTAGGCTCTCTCTTCTAACCCCATTTTTATCTTCAATCAGTTTCTCTTCAGGGAGGAAGAAGTTATTTGTGGTTGTGATAGCCTTTGTTCTCTCCTCTTTTCTCTGTAGAAATAAATGTTTCAATTCAATACTCCTCATGAAATTTACTAAATCACAAAACTTGAAGCTACTCTATTGATCTGTGGAATTTAATTCACCATCTATAGCAAGAATCATAGACATGAAAAAGGAAACATCACACATGCATAGAGATTTATCTAGGGGAAATAAATTTCTCAAAACCCTTTACTATGTATATCACATTAATCAAAGAATATAGAAGAAATACAATTCTTTCTCAAGCTTTAGCACACCCTACAAGTGTATAGTCTATCCCTCTACCTAACTGGTTGACCCTGTCCAACACTTAGCCAATTTCAAGCCTTCCCATGCTCTTATTTTCTTGCATTTTTCCCTTGGGAAATTTCCCCTATTTTTTAGGAATTTCACACCAAGGAATTGCACAATAGCCTTAGGTCAATCTATGACTACATGAACCACCTATACACATGGGAATATGCTACAATTGATAGTACACTTCCTTGGAATCTCCATCTCAACTAGGTAACTCGAATTCTCTGCATGCAACAATTATTTTGGGTTTATTGATTAGTTAACTAATTGATCATTGAGTGTGGTTGAAGTTTCACTTCCACAACTTGACCTCCACTAGTTCTTCTGATAGTTAGAACTAGTTAAACTAACAATAGCTCAAATTAACTAAAATAGATCGCTACAAATTAGCAATAAATCATGTATAACTAAACTCAAGCTTCCCCAAATTGAATTTATTGAGTTAACTAAGTGACAAGAGCCATGTCACCTCAATTAACTACCTCCAAGTATCTTTTTGAAATAGAAATTTAGATTTTAATCTAGTTTGACCAAGGCAAAGTCAAAACTAGATTTTCTTGCTACATTTTCAACATGCTCCACCTTACTCCTAGGGGAAATGTAGCCACCCTACTAATTATTTCTACATTTAAATGGATATAAAGCCTCCTCACAATGGTGGTAAAGCTATATTCCCCTTGAGGTTGGAGACCTACTACAAACTCATGAGTAATTTCATCATCAAACCCCTTGAATTTCTCTAAAAATTCCATCCAGTGGTGGTTTGCAAAGATGTATCTAATAGGAAGGTGTTGGTGGATTCTTGTTATAGGGATTAATGCATGGGTGGCTATGGATGGAATACCCTCAAGGATATTCTCGAGATCCAAGGAAAACTATTCAGGTTACTCTAGCTGGCAAAAAGAAGCATATACATATCTATATTAATGCATGATATTCAAAGCAGAAAAGAAGAGATTACCTCAGATATTGATGCAACCTTGCTGGAGAACCCAATGTAGCAGAGCAGAAGACCCATTTTCTAGCTCCTAGATCAACACCTGCATATAAACAAGACGGAGAGTAATACTATAGCATATAAACTCTGACAATCAAAGCACTAATACAGAAATATATGAAAACAGCATGCATCTAAGCTACTCATAAACAATGGTACTAAATCAACATGTAAACAATCACGACATTGGCATCATTGAGTAGACAACACAACAGCATGTCTATGTTATTAGATATGAAAGAATGATTACAACCATCTGGTGAATCAAACTTCCCTTAATCCTCCAGTGCCTTTCTCCCTCTCTCTTCTTAACCTCTTGGTGTCAAAGCAACTATATCTCATACAATGTTTCGACAATTAGTTGACAATCCTTTGACCTCTCTCACAATGCCCAAGCCTCTAATATATAGATGATGATAGGCTTATGCTTTCCAATTCTTTTACAAGTTCCCTTTGGAAAAATCTAGGATGTTTCCTTGCTTTATTTCTCTTTCCCCTTCCATTAGACTCTATTAGGATTGGAAATATCCTTAGAAAAGTCGAAGGTAGATGTTTCCTGCTTTTCAAGCTAACATTTGAGTAAAAAGTGGAATACTAGTCAGTCAACCTACTCATTTGACCTCTGTAATCTCACAAAAATTGGGTAACGTTGTCCCTAAGGCAACACATTGAGTAACCCTAGGGACTAATACCCATCGCTCTTACATAGGGAGCCTTCTAACTCTTCCTGCTAGTTCCTACAGAGCATTACCTTGGCAAATAAGCCTGTGAACTAGGTCATATCTTTAGTCAAACTGTCTTTCTCCTCTGAGTTGATGAGGAGGTATTTTTTTGTATAATAGATGCCCCCTAAAGTGTGAGGTCAGATATGAAGAAGATGGCTGAAATACTTTATAAATTGTTGGAAAAAAGAGAGAGAGGATCGGAGCTTCGGGACTACGGGAAACTAATACAAACCACATATGTTAAAGATCTAAAATCATGTCCTGAGTCAAGCATTCCCATGCTCAGTAGCTCTGTCAAATTGATTTCTCAAAAGAGGTATGATGATTATGTCCACTGATAAGCACAATGTGAAATTGTGTCATAATATGATCATCCTGACAAGCTGTCTTCGAAAAGAATATATGCAGCTTGGGAGAGGAAACAAGGTTGAGTGTTGTAAGCCACTACTCAAGGTCTTGGTCTCCGCTTTATCTCAAAAACATATTTATACACATGTGAGTAAAGGATTTGATGTCGAACATGTGAGAAATCATTTGGTTACTAGTCAACAATGAAAACTTTTAGCAGACATGATGATGGCCACCGATAATGATGATGGTCTCCAAGATGCGCAGTACAATCTAACGAGTGTGAATAATGATGTTGTCATCGAACACTTATAGAATCATTAAACTAGTAACCAATGATGAAAACCCCCAATTAAACACAAAGTAATCTGACACTAATGACTACAAGTTCCAGGGTACTGACATGTTTTTGGATCTACTTCCTAGATAGAGTGTTGAAGTCGATAGGAAAAGACATGTCAAAAGGTAGGAAATAATGTGTCCTAAATCAATCGACATGAAACGGGACAAGAGTTATTTCTTTTGAAGATAAATTTTAAGCAATGGGTCAAACAGACGGAGGGCACGATGGATGTATATGAGCGATGGTTGATACAGGAAGAAGAGGATAGAGGAATCCCTTGAAAAATAGAAGGCACAACACAAAGGTTTACTAGGAAGCTTTAGACTCATGAGCACAAAAGAGTGTTAGGAGATAGGGATGCAGGAACATCAAAGTATATATGCTAAACTCAGAGGACAGTAAGGTTCATCTGAGAGGCTGACAATAAGGAGGTTTGCTGAGGGAGTTCCATGTTGAAGGGAACGACTGCTGCCAAAAAATATTTCTGAATATAGACATAGAGCCACTGTGTTGTCCAAATTTTCCCCATTTGATTAAGTTTAACGAGTCTAGACGGGTAAGCTCAGTGGTCTTTTCATATTTATAGAATCTAAAATGGTCTTAAAGAGCAACTCCAGGGGGGTCCCTTTGTCATAGTTGATAACCGAGTGCAACAAAGGTTTAATAGTATATCTAGCGTAGTTCATTTTCCATAAGTTAGTCTATTGAGTCTGGATAAAGTGATAAAACTATGCTCAATAAACATTTGCCTCATTGCTCAATAAACATTTGCCTATTTTGTTACGAGTACGAGGAAGTACGAGGGGATGGAGTAAACTCGATATTCTTCGTGAATTTTTAATGAATCATGCGAAGACAAACTCAATGGATCTTCATCAAATTTTAACGAGACAAATTCAGAAAACTCGATATGTCTTTTTGAGTTTAATGAGCGAGGAAAAAGATAAAAGAATTGCTCATGTCTTCTTCCTAAATGTTTTACGAGTCTGAAGATAACTCAGGGATTTTTTCAACTCAAGAGCTAGAAAAGATCATCCCAAAAATGAAAGCACTCATATCGTCTTCGTAGGAGTTCAATTTTACCAACGAGAAAAATTCCCTAAAAAGAATACTTGTACTATCTTTTTTAGTTTAATGAGCTAGAAAAAGAGAGAAAAAGAGTTGCTAATATCTTCTTCATAATATTTTAACAATCCTGAAGAAGAAGCTCAGGGTTTTTCAATTTTACAAGCGAGAAAAAGTTCCTAAAAAGAATGCTCAAAGATTCTTCATAAGATTTTAAAGAGACTGAAGAAGTAACTCAAGGTTTTTTCAATTTTACGAACTAGAAAAAATTCCTAAAAAGAATGCTCGTACTATCTTTTTCAGTTTAATGAGCTAGAAAAATAGTTACTCAAATCTTCTTCATAATATTTTAACAAGTCTAAAGAAGTATCTCAAGCTTTTTTTCAATTTTACAAGCGATACAAGGTCCCAAAAAAGAATATGTTGATATCTTCTTTGTAATAGTTTAACGAACTCAGAGAAGGAGACTAGAGGTTTTTCAGATTAAAGAGCAAGAAAAATACCATAAAAGGAATGTTCAATATTTCTTGATCTCATGCTTGACAATAGAAGGGTCTATGCCTTGCATTTTCTCATAAGACCAAGGGAAAATATCACGGAATTCCTTAAAAGGGTAGTTGAAGCTCGCAATTTTCTCATGATTGTAGTTGGCTCCAATCTGAATGCTTTCCACTATACCTGTTTTGGCTGAGATAGCGATGGGCATATTATTTGGAAGATTTCCCAAGTTCCCTTCTAAATCCATAGTTTGGATGGTCTTATAATTTGAGAGAATGACCTTAGGTGGTTCAACGGATAGGATTTCTATAGGGGTCATGTCCAAATCAGATATCGAAATGTGATGGTGATATTTTTGCCAAGGCCACTCCTCTAAACACGTGATCTCTCGAATAGCTTCATCTGAAGGTAGTCTTATCACCCTGTAATTTGAAGGTTGTAGGACAAATCACAAGAATGTAACATCAAACCAACTTCGAGATGGGAATCTAGCCCTTCCAATCCCAGAGAGGGCTCTCTCTATAAAATTTATCTTTGTTGCTTGAAAATATTAGACTAGTTATGATTGTACTTGGGTTTTGGGTTTTGATTTGGGTTTTGGAAGACTGATTGCATTCAATTTAATTAGCATATATTTGGCAATGGATTCAAAAAGTAAACTAGATGGTTGCATCAATTTTTCACAAAATAAACTCAAGGTAAGTTAGTAATATTTACTAGATCTTTATAATAAGTGGATGATGGAAGAACAATGAAAACCTTCAGCAAAACTAAAGAGAAATTAAGAATTCTTTAGTGTGGCATTCAATCAATCAGGCAAAACTAAAGAGTAGTCAAGAATTCTTTAATGTGGCCTTCAGTAGAAAACATACAGATAAATCAGCCAAAATAAGGTACTCAAAATTAAATCCTATTCATCACATTTTCTGCTTTGCAATTGGAATTTAGATGATTACAGTGAAGAGATGACAGTGAAACACTTTAACATAAGAAAAACATCACCAGTATTTTAGCCACAAGAATCCTATGAATGGGGTTTGGTTAGTATTGATGCTCCAGTGCTTTAAAAAAAACATACAATGCTCCAACGGATCCCTAATATTTCTAATCTCAAACAATACACCCCTAATACTTCAAAAGCAAAAGTATTTATGCAAAATTTACAAATTGTTTACAATAAATGTTGTCTCTAATAGAGAGAACATTTTTAGACTATAGATGAACTAAAATCTCTAATTGCTACAGATTAATAGTTCTGGTGGAATGTGTTGTGCAAATGTTGTTCTTGTGGAAGTGGGAGCAGGTAGGATGTGGACCAAAATTTGCGGTTGTGCTGGCAAATGAACTAGAAGATGCAGATGTATCTCTCTTTTTCTTAGTAATTCACTCAACTGCTTGTTGATCCTCTGACTCTAACTACCCTGTTGTTTTATCATTCATTAGTGTCACAAAATATTTTGGAAAATATGTAAAATATATATATATATATATATATATATATATATATATATATATATAATATATATATATATATTTGAATAATATTTTCCAAATACTTTAAATGAAATTTATTATTTCCAATCCATGGTTTTGTTTTCTCTTTCCATGAATTCACAAAACCATGTGTAATTTTGTTTCTATTACTCCTTCCTCTATAAATTCATTTTATCTGTATGTAAATTACTTTTACCCTTATAGAATACCTACATGGTTTTACAAACCATGTGTTTATTTGTATGGTTGAAGAGTATTCTCACTTTACTCTTTTACTTTCACCTGCAACATGATTTTACACCTGTAAATTGATTTCACCACACCTGTAAATTGATTTCACCATGCCCGTAAATTGATTTCACCTTAATCTTCTATCGTGAAATGCATTTACACGAATTATATATTTGCTCTCCTGTTCATTAATTTCATCTGAAAATTTATCTTTTATTTCCTCTGATCCTTGAATTTTATTTCATGTGTCACTATAAAACCATTTTAGCTTTGAATCTCATTCCACAACCTTAGTCTCATATTGCCTATACTTATATAATTTTACCTCAAGTATGGTTTCACCCGTAGCTCTAAAATATTACGGCATTCTCATATCTCTCTATTTCACTTGAAATTAATCCATCATATATTCCCGTAATTCAAAACCAAAACAATTAATGGTTTATCACACTTTAAAGTGGTAGGTGGTATCATTTTGGAGGACGCCAACGTAGCAAAAAGGTGGGCTAGGAAAACCACTAATCTCTCATTCTTTTTTAGTGTTAAGTGTTGGATGAGTTGAGTGGGCGATATGGAATTTTAACCGTTCATTTATTTTTATGAATCTCGAGGCAAATAAAAATGAAGGGGGTTTAATTCGAGGTGGGCCATTGGTTGACTTTGCAGGGGGAAGAGGTAGTATAGGCTTGGGGGGAGAAAATAATGTAAAGTCAAAAACCTTATATTAATAGGGTTGTGTAAAGTAAGGGATAAAAAGAGGGATTCTATATATATTGTTTTTTTACTTTATGGGATTTATCTCACATTCACAAGGGAAAATTCTTCATGATGGTTTATATAAGCCCATAGTTACTTGTGTTTTGACAAAATAAGCCCAAGGCTACCCACTTGTGCTCAGTGTTGGTGTGGTGGGCTTACATATTGTGAATGCAGGTCTCATGGATATGGAGCAGGAGCTATGCTTCCGAGCTCATTTTTTATGCAAATTTCAATAAAATCCAAGCCCTTAAAACCAAAAGCTCTGCAATATATAACCTTTTTTGTCACACAAACCTATTTTTAATGATTTGAAAACAGGTATTTGGCTTATGCTGGGGTCATATTCAGATAAATTAACAAGGAAAGTCGGGGGTAATATTCAGATGAATTAACAAGGAAAGCGGGTGATAAAGCAGGAAGTTGAGTAAAGGATGATGCAAATGGAGAGGAAGCGGGGCGAGTCAGCAAGCCAAAAGCTTCATCATGAGAGCAATAAATAATATCTGAATCATCAGATTTCCTATAATTATAGGACCCTAACATCGGCTCCAGTTTGGGGATGGAAGTCTCCTTGGAGGTGCCAAGAACCACAAATCTCTGAGTTTATAGATCAGTTTCTCCATTGGGCTATTCCCAAATCTGCAACCTATTCTGCCAACTCTCAAACTAAAATCAAAACCACTCTGCATACTGAACATTGAACTACACATTGAACTAAAAGTTGAGAAGAAAACTGAATTTGAAACTCAAAAAAAGGCTCAGAGTCCTGAGCTTATTTGCACCCTGCTACCTACCCTATATTGTTGAAAATCAGGCTGACTTAAATAATACATAAATGCCAATGAAGCCAGTCAAGCAGTTGCAGAAACAAATGGACTGGTTAACTGATTGTTAGTAAACTCAGAAGTATAATTTGATAATGTGTCCACATAATCAAAGCTGTGATATATAATGGCAATTGCTGATGTATTTGGTCCTTATAGAGAAACAATGTTTGAAAACTTGAGTTGAAAAGAACCTGCACGTAATCTGCTATAGGATCAACAAAAGCATAATGTATGATATTTGCTTCTAGGCCTTCAACGACTAATTGATCAGCTGTATCCTCAATATTAAACCCTGAAACTACTTCTTCCGTTTTGTACTTGAAAACTTAATCATCCTCAATCTGCCAGTCAAAAGTTAGTACAATTTCTTCTTGCTTTAGAGAAGGAAGATTTTCCAAGAATTCTTTAGGATCTCGGAAATTATATGACTGAATTTGAGAATGCAAAAGTTTAATGCCATTTTCATATTTTTCAACAACTAACTCAAGAACAAATATTTTAATTTAAGGAGAAAATTTTCTTGATTTGAAAATAAGAAACACAGCTCAAAAAAATTTCATGAAGCTGAAATTCTGATAACCCATCCGTGAATTTATTTACATTTTCATGAAATGAAAGGTTTGCCACAAACCCTATCATCCTGTATCACCCTTAATGCTTTGGAATATAGATTCTTTGGTTATGGAATCACTCTAAACTTTGAAGCTCTGGATCTTGAACAATGGAGTCGCCAGGTGAAAGGTACAACCTTTTGGTGTCTAATCGTTGTTCACCATCAACAATCAAATTTGAACTTTGAATCATTTTTCTGAGGAAGATAAAACGTTCTTTCCCTGGTATGGTCACCACTATGTTATCACACTATAATTTGAAGGTTGTAGGACAAATCATAAGAATGTAACATCAAATCAACTTCGGGATGGGAGTCTAGCCCTTCCAATCCCAAAGAGGGCTCTCTCTATAAAATTTATCTTTGTTGCTTGAAAATATTAAACTAGTTATGATTGTAGGGTTTTGGAAGATAGAATGCATTCAATTTAATTAGCATCTATTAGGAAATGGAGTCAAAAGGTAAACTAGATAGTTGCATCATTTTTTCACAGAGTAAACTCAGGGCAAGTTAGGAATATTCACTGGATCTTTCAGAATAAAAGTGGATGATGGAAGAATAATGAAAACCTTCAGCAGAACTAAAGAGAAATTAAGAATTCTTTAGTGTGAAATTCAGTCAATCAGGAAGAACTAAAGAGTATTCAAGAATTCTTTAGTGTGGTCTTCAGTAGAAAACATACAGATTGCAAAAGCAGCCAAAATAAGGTACTCGAAACTAAATCCTATTCATCACATTTTATGTTTTGCAATTGGAATTTAGATGATTATAGTGAAGAGGTGACAGTGAAACACTTTAACATAAGAAAAGCATCAATAGTATTTAAGCCACAATAATCCTATGAATGGTCTGCTTAGTATTGATGCTCCAATGCTTTAAAAAAAAACTTACAATGCTCCAACATATCACTAATATTTATGATCCCAAACAATCCACCCCTAATAATTCAAAAGCAAAAGTATTTACACAAAAATTACAAATTGTTTACAATAAATGTTGTTTGTAACAAACATGACATTTTTAGACTATAGATGAACTAAAAGCTCTAACTCTTGCGGATTAATAGTAATGGTGGAATGTGTTGTGCAAATGTTGTTGTTGTGGAAGTGGAAACAGGTAGGATGTGGACCCATATGTTGTTGTTGTGGAAGTGGAAACAGGTAGGATGTGGACCCAAATTTGTGGTTGTGCTGGCAGATGAACTTGCAGACGCAGATGTATCTCTCTTTTTCTTAGTAATTCACTCAACTGCTTGCTGATCCTCTGACTTTATAATCTGAGACTTCCCTCAGTGATGGTTGATCCTGTGACTGCCCTATTGTTTTATCATTCATCAGTGGCACAAAATATTTTGGAAAATATTTAATAATATATATATTCAAATAATATTTCCAAAATATTTTAAATGAAATTTATAATTAAATTTCTACAAAACCATGTGTTGTTTCCAATCCCTAGTGTTTTTTCTCTGTCCATGAATGCACAAAACCATGTGTAGTTTTGTTTCTATTACTCCTTTGTCTATAAATCCATTTTATCTGTATATAAATTCCTTTTACCCTTGTAGAATACCTGGATGGTTTTACAAAACAATGTGTTGATTTGTATGGTTGGAAGAGTATTCTCACTTTACTCTTTTACTTTCACTTGCAACATGATTTTACACCTATAAATTGATTTCAAAGTTAAAAATAATCAATATTATTTTTGTATTAATGGAGAAATGGTTACATAGTTGTAACGTATCTCCTTAGTTTAGGATTTGTTCCTAGAGTTTAGGAGTTTGTTCACAACTATCTGATTTCTAGTGATGTATTTAATATTGTAATATTTATTTGATGGAAGGTAGAGTGAACGGAGAGAGAGTCTCTTCTTTGTTTTGAGTGCAATCTCTAGGTGTTGTACACACCGGAGAGCTCCAACTCCTTCATTTAATTCAAAGTCTGATTTTTATCTTGGTATTAGAGCTTAGGATAGAGGTAACCTTAAATTTGTTTTTTCTCCTAGGGATGCATCATTAAATTACATATTTGTAGTGGTAGGAGAGCATGTAAATGTATCTGTATGATCAGGTGGAGCTGCAATAACACCTGGAGCGAAGGGTCTCAAATGACTGATCATCTCTGAGCCGAAGAAAGGGTTGACTCGGACTTAGTGCACAGCCTAGAATGCAGAAGCAGATTGACGCGACTTTTTTGTGAACAGACGCGCCCATTGGCATGGGTTTGAGGCTGATAAGTGCGCCAGAGAAAAAGCAACTGAATTGGCGCAGATCTGTGGTTGTTAAGTGCACCAAAATCGGTGCACACCGCGAAGTTTTCTTTTCTGTGATTGGCGCAGATCTTTCGCTGTGGAAAGTGCCTTTGATTAGAAAGAAGAGCCAACCTCTTTCTCTTTGAGAAATCTGCAATTTTTTGCAGATCGGATTTGCCCAACGGTGGTGAATTGAGGTTCCTTGATCCACTCAGTGGTAGCAGATCGGACCTGCCCGGTGGTGGCGAATTAGAGCTCTGAGATCTACTCGGTGGTAGCAGATCAGATTGGCCCGATGGTGGCGCAGTGCAGCTCCTTGATCTATTCGGTGGAAGCAGATCGTCTTTGCCCGGTGGTGGCATGGTGGAGTTGTTCATTGATCTGTTCGGTGGCAGCAGATCAGACTTGCCCGGTGGTGGCACAGTGAAGTCCCTGATCTGTTCGGTGGCAGCAGATCGGACTTGCCCAGTGGTGGCACAGAGAATTTCCTAATCTGTTCGGTGGCAACAGATTGAACTTTCCCGGTGGTGGCCGATTGAAGTTTCAGTTGGGAGAAATGAATAACAGCATAGAATCATACCTCCACGAGTCTGGCAAACTCGATGGAACGAATTTCTCCAACTGGAAATTTAAAATGCAAACTTTGCTGGAGAGTGTGAATGCATGGTTGATTGTCTTGGGAAATGAGCAGAGAACTGGAACACGGGCCCAAGAACAAGATTGGGATAAAAGAGAAACGAAAGCGAAAGTCATACTGAAGATGTCTGTTAAAGACAATATTATCTCGCATATCAAAGATTGCAAGTTGACCGCGGATATATGGATAACGATCAAGAATTTGTATGAGACACAGAATACAAATCGTGTTCTCACACTCAAGGGAAAACTGTTTGCATTAAAGATGGAGGAGAATGAGTCTATTGCTGGATTCATGGCCAGAGTTAAGGACCTGAGTGAAAAATTGGGAGCTATTGGAGAAAAGGTGTCTGACTTAGATCTGGTCACACTCACATTGAACAGAATGACTGATGAATACCAGACGTTCATCACAGGACTATCAGCAAGGGAGAAAGCCCCTTCATTTGATGACCTGACAACGATTCTACTCCAGGAGGAGGAGCGACGACAGAATCTAAAAACTCAGAGCAATGACCTTGCCCTGATGGCGAAAAGGCGACAGTACAGAGGGAAGCAGCACCAGCACCAGCACCAACATCAGCACCAGCAACCGCAGCAACAGCAGAAAGGAGCCAATACATTTCAAAAGAAATCATTTAGAGGTATGACTGATAATTATGTTAAGAAATTTTTTTACTGTGGAAAGCCTGGTCATCAGATTAAAGAATGCTATAAGAGGTAGGGTGATGAAAGAAGAAGAAAACAGAGGAGAAACTGGAGTTGTTTTGCTAGAGAAGAGGAGGACCACAGCCATGGTCTTCGACTATTCACAGTCAATTGTGCTCTTTCAGCATCAAAGGGAGATGAGGACAACATATGGTATGTCGACTCTGGCGCATCCTCACACATGACCGGTAAGAAGGACTGTTTTGATTTTCTTGAAGAAGTTGCATGTGGATCAAAACTTTATCTAGGAGATGACAGTGGGTATGAGATCAAAGGATATGGGGATATTCCTATGAAGCTACCTAGTGGTGATATTAAGCATCTTAAAAATGTACTATATGTTCCAGGAATTAGGAAAAACTTGATCTCTGTCTCAATGATTACAGACCAGGACATGCAGGTGCAATTCTTTAAGAATAATTGTGTCATTAAGGATAGCCAGATGGTAACAGTTGCAACGGGAGTTCACGTGGGGAACCTGTATAGATTGGATGCAAAGAGTATGCCATGAAAAGCAATGGTTGCAGCTAGATCAACAGTCGAAAATCTCTGGCATCAGAGATTCGGCCATCTCAATTTGCAAGACCTCATCTTACTCCAGAAGAAAGGTATGGTCAATGGACTCCCTGTTTTTCATAATGTCAAGCTGGAATGTGATGGATGTGCATTAGGGAAGATGCATAGAGAAGAGTTCCCTTTGCATGTCAACAGAAAGGAAAGAGACATTCTAGAACTAGTGCATACATATATTTGTGGACCTATGCAAACTAGGTCTTTAGGTGGAGCGTATTACTTTCTGTTGTTTACAGATGATTGCACTAGGTTTTCATGGGTGTATTTTTTAAGTAAAAAGAGTCAAGCCTTTTGATACTTTAAAGATTTTAAATCTATGATAGAGAATCAAACAGGAAAGAGGATAAAGATTCTCCACTCGGACCAAGGGGGAGAATACAGGTTAGGAGAGTTCATGAACTTTTGCAAGCAGCATGGGATTATGCAGCAATTCACAGTGCCACACACTCCATAGCAGAATGGAGTAGCAGAACGAAAGAACAGAACTCTTGTGGAGTGCGCCAAAAGTATGCTTCAAGGTAATGGTCTATCGAATGGTCTTTGGGCAGAGGCTATCAACACTGTTGTTTATTTAAAGAATAGGAGTCCCATTAAATGTCTAGGCTTCAAAACCCCTTTTGAAGCATTATTTGGACTCAAGCCAGCAGTTAGTCATTTGAAAATTTTTGGGTCAAAAGCTTATGCTCATATATCGAAAGCAGATAGGAAGAATTTAGACCCCAAAGCATTGAAATGTATATTTGTTGGATATGGCACTGAGTATAAGGCATATAAGTTATATAATCCTATGACTCACAAAGTCTTTGCAAGTAGAGATGTTATTTTTCAACAGGTTGAAGATACAAAGGAAGATTCTAGCAGTGATAGCCACATTTCTTTGCTGATATAAGTGAACAATGAAGAAGATGAAGAGCAGGAGCAGGAGCAGAAACAGGAAGAAGTAGCAGCAGATAGTGTAATAAGTAATGATGCAAGTCCGGAAAGCACTGAAACAGATAGAGTTGAGGTAAGCCCTCTACCTAGAAGATCAGGTAGGAAGACTAGACTACCTGCTAGATTGAGGGACTATGCTTTAATGTCCAAAATTTTAAACATTGTAGAACCCGCAAACTATGAAGAAGCAAGTAAATCAGATGAATGGAGGGCTGCAATGCATGAGGAAATTGAATCACTATATAGAAACCATACTTGGGACTTAGTTGAGGTTCCTGAAGTAAAAACCCCTATAGGATGTAAGTGGCTGTATAAACCGAAGATAAATGCAGATGGGACTGTAGGAAAATTCAAAGCTAGACTGGTAGCAAAGGGTTACTCACAGCAAGAAGGGATAGATTTCGATGACACCTTTGCCCTTGTAGCTAAATTAAATACAATTAGAATGCTAATTTCTTTAGCAACAAAACATAAATGGAAGATACACCAGCTAGATGTTAAGTTTGCATTTCTGAATGGTGAATTAAAAAAAGAAATTTATTTAGTACAGCCTCCTAGTTTTGTGAAAAAGGGGCAGGAGCATTTAGTGTGTAAATTGCATAAGGCACTTTATGGTTTGAAACAAGCACCTAGGTCATGGTATGAGAAAATTGATTCATTTTTTATAGAGCATGGTTTTCATAGGAGCCTCAACGATCCAAACTTGTATACCAAGTTAAATAAGCAGAGGCATATTATTTTGATTTCTTTGTATGTGGATGACATGATCATAACAGGAAATGCAAATAATTTGATCAAAGAAATCAAGCAGCAAATGTCACAAGTATTTGAAATGAAATACCTTGGAGATCTTCATTATTGCCTAGGTTTGGAGGTATGGAGAGATTTTGGTCAAACTTTTCTTACTCAAGGGAAGTATGCCAGAACCCTGTTGGAAAGATTCAGAATGGAGCAGTGCAAAACAGCAACAACACCATTGCAGCAGAATCTCAAGTTAAGCAGTGACGATGGCACAAAACAGGTGGATGCCACTTTGTATATACAGCTGGTGGGAAGTTTGATATATCTCATGACAATGAGACCTCATTTGGAATATTCTGTTAGTGTGCTGAGTCAGTTCATGTCAAAACCACTTGAAAGTCACTGGATTGCAGCAAAATGTGTGTTGAGGTACCTTAGTGGTACTTGTAATTATGGTATTTAATACACTGACATTTCTGATGTTACTTTAGCAAGTTATTCAAATTCTGATTGGGCAGGTAACCTGGATGATAGAAGGTCAATCATAGGTTACACATTTAGTATTGGATCCGGGGTTATTTCGTGGAGTAGCAAAAAGCAAAGTACTGTAGCACTATCATCATGTGAAGCTGAGTACCAAGCATTGTGTGCAGCCACATGTGAAGCTATCTGGTTGAGGAGATTGCTCAGCGATGCAGGTGAAGGACAGAAAGAATCTATCAGCATCAAAACTGACAACCAGAGCACAATCAAGCTTGCATACAATCCATTTTTCCATAAAAATACCAAACATATTGACACTCAGTTTCACTTTGTTCGAGAAAAGATACAGTCTAAAGAAATATGTGTGGAGTATTGTAACACTTGTGATAATTTAGCTGATATTTTTACTAAGCCTCTAGGGCGAGTAAAGATTGAATTATTTAGAGGGATGTTAGGAGTGTAGAATAACCCTTTCTCCATTGGGGGGGAGTTAAAAATAATCAATATTATTTTTGTATTAATGGAGAAATGGTTACATAGTTGTAACGTATCTCTTTAGTTTAGGATTTGTTCCTAGAGTTTAGGAGTTTGTTCACAACTATCTGATTTCTAGTGATGTATTTAATATTGTAATATTCATTTTCTGGAATGTAGAGTGAACAGAGGGAGAGTCTCTTCTTTGTTTTGAGTGTAGTCTCCAGGTGTTGTACACACCTGAGAGCTGCAACTCCTTCATTTAATTCAAAGTCTTATTTTTATCTGTAAATCCATTTTATCTGTATATAAATTCCTTTTACCCTTGTAGAATACCTAGATGGTTTTACAAAACAATGTGTTGATTTGTATGGTTGGAAGAGTATTCTCACTTTACTCTTTTACTTTCATTTGCAACATGATTTTACACCTATAAATTGATTTCAGCACACCTGTAAATTGATATCACCATGCCTGTAAATTGATTTCACCTTAATCTTCAATCATGAAATGCATTTACATGAATTTTATCACCTTAATCTTCTATCATGAAATGCATTTACATGAATGTTATCTTTGTTCTCTTGTTCATTTATTTCATGTGAAATTTTCCCTTTTATTTCCTCTGATAAATTCACGGCATCCGTGAATTTTATTTCATGTGTCACTGTAAAACCATTTTACCTTTGAATCTCATTCCACAACCTTAGTCTCATATTGCCTGTAGCTATATAATTTTACCTCAAGTATGGTTTCACCCGTAGCTCTAAAATATTACCGCATTCTCATATCTCTCTATTTCACTTGAAATTAATCAACCCTATATTCTAGTAACATTTATAAGATTCAAAACCAAAACAGTGAATGGTTTATCGCACCGCTTTAAAGTGGTAGGTGGCATTATTTTGGAGGACGTAATATAACATGGGGCTACCACGTAGCAAAAAGGTGGGCTGGGAAAACCACTAATCTCATTTGTTTTTTGAGTGTTAAGTATTGGATGAGCTGAGCACGCAATATGGAATTTTAATCGTTCATATATTTTTACGAATCTCGAGGCAAATAAAAATGAAGGGGGTTTAATTCTTAGTGTGGGGTGGGCCATTGGTTCACTTTGCAGGGGAAGAGGTAGTATAGGCCTGCTGGGAGAAATTAATATAAAGTCCAAAACTTTATATTAATAGGGTTTTGTGAAGTAAGGGGTAAAAAGAGGGATCTATATATATATATATATATGGATGGGATTTATCCCACATTCACAAGGGAACATTCTTCATTATGGTTTATATAAGCCCATAGTTACATTGTGTTTTGACAAAATAATCTGAAGGCTACCCACTTGTGCTCGGTGTTGGGTGTGCTAGGCTTAGGTATTGTGAATGCAGGTCACATGGAGATGGAGTGGGAGCTAAGCTTTTGGGCTTATTTTTTATGCAAATTTCAATAAAATCCAAGGCTTTAAAACCATAAGCTTTGCAATATATGACCTTTTTTGTCACTAAAACCTATTATTAATGATTTAAAACAGGTATTTGGCTTATGCTGGGTTAATATTCAAATGAATTAACAAGGAAAGTGGGTGTTAAAGCAGGAAGCTAAGTAAAGGATGATGCAAAATGGAGAGGAAGCGGGGCGAGTCAGCAAGCCAAAATCTTCATCATGAGAGCAACAAATAATATCAGAATCATCAGATTTCCTATAATTATAGGACCCTAACAGGTAGGACTTGATTGAGGAGATCATTAAAGGGAGTAGTTGTGGGAGAGGAGATGGTACCATTGGTCATGACCAAAGTGACAAGAGAATTTGATGCAGATTGAATGGCTTGATAAGCCAATTCGGTTGGTGACAGCAGCACTTGTTCTCCATGAGAGTCAATGTCTGAAGGGGTCGAGAGGATCCATGGATCGTTTGGGTCATGAAGAATGGTGGAGACCATAGTAACCATTTGTGGAATGTCAAGCAATAGCAGAGGAAAGAAACCCATCATGGAAGAACCCTTCAAAATACTGGTACAATACTGACATAAGAGTCAGGTATTTCACCCACTAAAGGTACAGTGCCACTAGGCAACAGGGAGTAATCTAGGGTGCAGAAGGATAATTGGTCCACTGTGATTATTCTCCCATCCAATGGAAAGAGGATGATGCGGAAAACTGAAGACACAATGGCAGTCATGGCATAAGTCCAACTGTGGCCCAAAAGCATATTATAGTCAAGTTTATGATCTATGACTTCAATGTCCACCATTACCATTTTCCAACTCAGAGTGATGGTGAAGTTGACAAGGTAAATTTTGGGATGAATGTATTGCCATCGAATGATTTAAGGGAATTCGATAGTAGAGAGAGGGTTGGAAAACTGAAGGCGAGCCAACATGAAGCAGACATGACGTGGGTCGGAGCGCCTTCATCAATGACTATTTTATGTACACCTCAGCCTTTCGAAAATATCTGCACCTGAAATGAAAGTTTGTGGGAAAGGAGGGGTTTACATTTCTCCATGTCGAATATTGCTAGCATGGAATCCTGAGGGTCCACTGCAGCAATAGCCAGAAGCAAATCTCTCCGTTGTGTTGGAAAAGTTTGCAATACTTCGAGTGCAAACACAGCTGACGTGCTTGCGCTAAGTATTCTACAATGTTGTAGTTCTAGGAATCATGTGCAGATGTATTATGTGTTGTGCAACGAAGTGACCCTTTTGAGTGGAAAATTACAAGATCAACAACAAGCCTTTCGATATGACAATCGTTAGGCAATGGTGGGTTTGAACTCGAGGCCATTTCCTAAGAATTAATAACTAGAGCTCCATAAGTTTTGGCTCGTGTTTGAAGATCAACTATTTCAAAGGTTTAAATGGTCGATGATCCTTCACCAGAGGAAGGATGATTTGAATTGTCGTTGCCCCCTTGTGGTGGTTGAGACAGGTTCATAATAAGATGTTGCTACTATTGACTAGGGAAAGGGTTGTGTGGGATCACAGGGGTTCAACCAGCGCCCTTTTGAGCGATAATATCCATGCATTCTTGGAGATGCAGACATTGATGTGTCATATGGTCTTCCACATAGATTTTGCAAGGGAACTTGACAAATTTTTCCTTTCCACCGTCAGGTGGTGTAGCAACTTTTTGTTTGGGGTTGGATTGCTTGGATGGCTGCTCTTAAGAAGGAGAGATATTTTTCTTATTCTTCTTGTTCTTGCCGCTTGGTTTTTGTGTAGACTGCACAGAGTTTACCACAGTGGTAGGAAGAGCATTCGATTGGGTAGAAGTAGCAGAATCAACATGAAACTGGGTAATTTGCTTGCTAAGTTTTTTTACAGCAAACCCAAATGTAGCACCAATGATACTGTCAGCGTGCGTGCCGAGTTGCTGAGTAGAGGGAGCATTGGAAGTTCTGGGGGCATTGGGGATTACAACGTATAATGTGTCAAACTATAAATAAATCAAATCTAAGTGTTGGGCACGATGAATAAATCAAATCTAAGTGTTGGGCACAATGAATGGATTGGTCTTCATTGGCCACACCACCTAATTCAATGTCCTTGGCAATTTCGGGAAGAAGATATTTACAGAACCAGTCTTCTAATAGATAATCCAGAATGGGGTCTTTGACCTGCCTCCACCTACATCTCCATTCATGAATGTGATTGGAGATGTGGGTGCAAGTGTCTTGGAAAAAGGTAGTAAGAAGTTCCATCCTGATTTCGTAGTTGATGGGCAACTGAAATTTCTTTAAAAATTTCATTGCCAAGGCGCCAAAGGTATTAACTAACACACGTGGTAACTCAATGTACCACTTGGCAGCATTGCCAGTAAGGGTGTGGAGGAAGAGCTAGACACAGATATCGTCATCCACCATGGAGTTTGATACACACCATAGCTGATAGGTGGTGACATGTGCACCCAGATCATCCCCTTATTTTCCTTCAAACTTCGGGATGTCGACACTTCTTTTGTGTGGGATAGGGGATCAATGTAAGTTATTGTGGATGGGTTCAATGGTGAGTTTGTACAGATCGGGGATGTTGAGTGTTTCCAAAAAAGTAAAAGTATTTGATGCTCCTGTGTCTGGCCAAGGTGATGACAAATTACTTAAGGGACCCTGGGGTCAACCCATAATATTATTTCCAACATGATACATATGGTTTTCTGGATAAGAGTTTCCTTGTGGTGGTGGAACAGTCACATAGGGTGGTTGTCCATATGCGATGTTAGGCTGGGGGGATATAAGCTTGATTTTGCCCAGGATAAAAATTTCCCTCTTGACTCAAATGAGGTTGAGAAGGGGGTGCCCAAATGGATTGAGCAAGATAGGGTTGAGGGATCCTGCCAACCACATAGTTGGCCATTGGCACATGACTGACACTGGGGTAGTGTCCACTTGGAGGATTTATGTCAATTAATGATGGTCAATATTGTCCTATAGGCGGAGGGGGTATGGTAATTTCCCCTACCAGTATGTGAATGTTGGGAACATTGTCCCCTAGCATTTGAGCCTGGGGGTTTCAACTTAACAGAGGATTCCAAGCAAAGGGATTACTGAAGGGACCCGTACTAACAGTGTTATTTAGCAACGGCCGAAGGTCCAAGAGTAGACACAAAAGGGGCAGAAACCTTCATGTACTAGGTTCCACTCATAGTAGGTGTAACTATGTTTCTCAGACTTGGCATAGTTTGGATAGGAGGGTAATGAATCAGTTGTGTATTACTGACTATCATCGAGGGAAGTGAGGGTGGACCAAAGTTTTCCACAAAAGCCCAAGACTCGTTAGTCGTCGTGGGAATGGTGGATGTAGGTACAATTGAAGACATGGTGGGTACAGGTGCTACCTGAATCAATATTGGTCCCAAAGGGTCAGTGAGGGGAGGATTATAAGGAGGTACAAATCCTTCAATGAAAAAGTCCTCCGAAAGTATAGTGTATTGGGATGTATTATTTGATTCGGTGTTAGATACTGGAAACTGATTACCCAAAGTGAGGAAATCTAGATCACCGAGGCTCAGCAGATCCTCCGTAGTCAGTAGAGGAAGACCTTGTTGTCACCGAGATTGACAACGAGGCTCGTATGTATCCACGGTGACCATTATATTTTATAAAAAAAAAATATAGTGATATTGATTATAGTCTTAGTGATAACAAACCAACACCTAAAAAATAAAAAAATACTCTAAAAGTCAATCAGCAAGTAGTAAGTGGATATGACTGTGTCTGATAACCACCCTTTGTTGGAGATGAAACCCAGTATCACAATGGCTAAAAGAGAGAGTTGGCCAAATGTACAGTTAGGATTACCCTTGAGCTTCACCCAAACCTCAGATTAAGGGGCCAAGTACTCTCGTGAATACGAGAACGCTCCCAAAAATGGAAGATAGAGTAGGTTTGTCTGTTTAGGTACCAGGGAAGCCCACCCCAGTCACCTTATGTTCGCCCCTGTAAATTCTAGCCACTATGGTTACTTCAAATCACAGACACTACTAGGGGGGGACACGTCATAGATAGTACGCTGTGTGGGCAGGATACCTAAGTCCCCGACTCAACTCTGATATCCTAGAAGGGATCTCTGATACATAGAATACCCAATGGAGATTCAATCGAAGGCAGGATACCTTCTCTTACATCCCGATGTTGTCTCACCTTTAACTCCTCTTTGACTAGAGTGGCCCTAGATAGTATGAGTGTAGTGGGATTTTACCCTCTTTAACGACACTAGTCTTAGTTTTACGATCTTGGGCAGTTCACTCATAATTTCATAGTCTAAGATCCTATCCTAGACTAATATGTGGTTATACTCAAAAAAAGAGTTGCTAATTGTTTTTATTACAAGATAGATTTTAGAGGTACTTTATTAATGTCTTCGGAAGGGGTGTTGATGTATGGAGTTTTGTGAGACTCTGACACAAACCATGTAGAAAATGATTTTCAATTTCAATTCGATGAATGAATTATTTCTACAAGGAGAGAATCATTTATACATCAATCAGGACCATGCATCCAATGCAGTAAACATGAGCACAACTTACATACATGTAATGCTCTCTAACAACTAACCCAATATACAGATGCAAAATCTAACCAATTAAAACAGAAAAAATTTAAACAAAATTTTCTTTTCTTTCCTTTTCTTGAAAAACATAAGCACTTAATTTATTTTCCTAAAAATAAAGAATGCTCAAGAAACAGGCAACCAAACACAGTGCACAACTATAGATCCTTAAACTGACTATAGGCAACTTCCCCAACCCAGGAATTCACAGAATAGGATGCTAATTAAGATATTTTCTGGCTAACGCACTTCGAGGGAGGCTACAGAGCATTAATGGTAAGACTATGTTTTCAAGCCAACATAGTGTTATAACTCGCTGATTTCACTACTGGGGTGCGTTAAGGGGGCAAAAGTTGTAAAACGAGTCTTTTAGGGTCAGATTAAAGGTTGAGCGCAGCATAGAAGGTTATGAATAGTCCATAGTGGTCAAAAATGGAACCAATTAGAACAAGAGAGCCTGGAAATAAAGAGAGATCCAGGAACTTAGAAGGAGAAAACTAGGAACTAAGTGTAGTCCCTAGTGGAGTCACCAATTTTGTTATAGGGATTAATGCATGGGTGGTTGTGGTTGGAATACCCTCAAGGATCTTCTCGGAATCCAAAGAAAACCATTTAGATTAACTACAACTGGCACAAAGAAGCATATACATATCTATATTAATGCATGATATTCAAAGCAGAAAAGAAGAGATTACCTCAGATCTTGATGCAGTCTTGCTGGAGAACCCAATGTAGCAGAGCAGAAAACCCCTTTGCTAGCTCCTATATCAACACTTGCACATAAACAATATAGAGAGTAATATTAAAACATATAAACTCTGAAAATCAAAGCACTAATACATAAATATATTAAAACGATATGCATCTAAGCTACTCATAAACAATGTTACTAAATCAACATGTAAACAATCACAACATTGGCACCATCGGGTAGACAACAGAAAAACATGTTTTTGTTATTAGATAAGAAATAATTATTACAGCCATTTGGTGAATCAAAATTCCCTTAATCCTCCAACTCCTTTCTCTCTCTCTCTCTTCTTAACCTCTTGGTAGAAAAGCAACTATATCTCATATGAAGTTTCAACAATTAGTTGGCAATCCTTTGACCTCTTTCACAATGCCTAAGCCTCCAATATATAGATGATGATAGGATTGTCATTTCCAATTCTCTTATGAGTTCCCTTTGGAAAAAGCTAGGATGTTTCCTTGCTTTATTTCTCTTTCCTCTTCCATTAGAATCCGTTAGGAATGGAAATATCCTTAGGTAGGTCAAAGGTAGATGTTTCCTTCTTTTCGGTCTGAAATTTGAGTAAAAGGTGGAATACTAGTCAGTCAACCAGCTCATTTGACCTCCGGAATCTCACAAAAAGTGGGTAACGTTGTCCCTTAGGCAACACAGTGAGTTACCCTAGGTACTAACTCCCCTCGCTCATGCACAGGGAGCATTCTAACTCTTCCTACTAGTTCCTAGGGAGAGTAATCTTGGAAAATAAGCCTGTGAACTAGGTCATGTCTTTAGTCAAACTATCTTTCTCCTCTACGCTGATGAGGAGTTAATTTTCCTATTTAACAATCCTTGATGAGTGTTTGGGTTATTTTCTATTAAAACCAGCCCCCGTGATTCCTTCTGTATTTTTTTCAAAGTTTTTACAAGGGAATTCTACTATCAATTATCTGTTTTCGAAGCAATTTATGGTTTCAGAGCAGAGACAAGATGAATAGTTCTCTTTGGGTTAAAAAGGGAATAAAAGTTACATTATTGACTCAAAACAAACTTAGTCCCTTATTACCATGCCTATATTTACAATAAAAATTCAAACCTTCAATTTCTTTTCACTTTCAGGAGTTTTCTACATGATTCTTTTATGGAAAAAATCTGCACAAATGCATAGGCTCTTTTTACATAGGAGGTGAGGAAAATTGGTTACCTATCCTTCCCTTGGAGGCTCCTTCATGGTTCTAGAATTTTGTGGGAAACATTGTGCGAGTTCGAACTCTTTTTCACCTCTCTATACAATACTATAGCAGCCAAGGTCGGATCATGTAGCACACAATCTGTATCCTATAGTAGTTGACATCTCACAATGTAGCCTCACTATAGCAGTCTATGAAACCCTTGCTTTTGGTAGTTCAACTCTTGATGATGGTAGTTGGCCTGTTTTCCATTTTTAGAATGAGAAGTGTACACCAAACAAGCCTCAAGCTCACTTCTATGCAAAAAGTGGTTGGGTGGTGGGCTCAGTGCATTGTATGAGCTAGCCCCCACCTACCACCTTCACAACTCCTCCATAGACCCATTGGCCCACCCCTTGTAATTATCTCCATTTTTCTTTTGTCGATTTCTTCACGTGTGATGAGAGAGAATGTTAACCCCAACTTAACTATTTGACGGTGGTCGAAACCGTTGAGCCACCTTGAGCCTACAAAACCTCGTCCCCATGCATTTGAAACATGTTTAGATGAGTTATGTGCTTAAAGGAAGAAATTAGGAGTCTTTCATACATGTGCCTGCCTGGTAGGCCTTGCTGGTATGTCGATCACTTGATGTTTACATGTTATTTCTGAACTGAAGTAAGACTACTTTGCTTGTCTTTTGACTTGTCATCTTCTCATATTTGTGGCTCCATGCATTTGTTTTCGTTGAAAAAAAGTTGTTTTTTTTTTAAATATCCCTTACTAATTAAAACTTGACAATATAGGTTCTTCAAGATGTGGATCAGATGTTGCTTCTTGGAGGTGAGTAGTGATCCTATAGTAGTTTGGTGAGGGTCTTGTAGCTACTCCATATCAAAGTAGTGACCCTCCAATACCTTCATGTTCGTCGTCTTTTCAATTTGGTGCTCCAACTATGGTCCTGTAGGGTGTGTGCATATTTCTAGAGGACTGTGTTTCTTCCTGTATGTTATCGGGAAAACTAGTGTCCATTCAGAGCTGCTAGTCCTCCTAAGATGGGTAGCTATCGTAGAAACAAAAAATTTAAAGTTACTTGTGTTTCCCTTTATGAGAGATAGATGAGAGAGAAGCATAGAGTACCAACCTCAGTCTTTAGCTTGGCTCCTTGCTTGTTTCCTCTCTCCCTTGATAGAGCTTTTGTCAGTCCTTCCTCACTTGTCCCGCTTCAAAGAACACCTGTAGAGTCAAAGCAGCAAAATACCATCAAAGCATAGAGATCTTAACCATAAAAAACATAGGATTATATGTATATTAACCATACAAATGCATACACAAATACAAGATTCAAAGATATACAAGTATATGGAGGAAAACTCAAATAGCTTTATTGATAGAAGTAGTAGAAGAGAGGATTACAACCAAGTTGTCTGATCCAATTCCATCCTCCAACATGAAAGCCCTCTTCAACTCATGAAATTCTTTAGACCACCCAACAATACAAGTTTCACACAAGAAAACCAATAGCACTTCCTTAAAAAAATACAAAATTCCAGCCTCTGGATCTCTGGGATGAGGGATCCATATATAGATATTTGCAGGTGGGTGAGGTAGTTCTAGGATTTGATTAATGTCATTTCACTAATAGTTCTTGGTTCCACTTGGAGATTTCATGATCTCTTACTCATCCCTGGGCGAATTCAAAGAGGCAAGTGTCAAATGAGTAGTTTCTAGAAGATTCTCGGGGTTTCCACCTAGCAAACTGCCTCTACCATTTGTCTGCTCTCGCTCATTGCACCCTACAGAAGGGATTTTCAGTATGCATCACACTTTTTGCATGTAGCAGGTGAGATGCATCGCACCCTTAGCACTGACCAGTCTGTATGGTCCAGTTTTGACCAGTTCTGTGTAGTTTTTCAAGGAGAACTTCTGGGAGATGATGTAATCAGATGACCTTGTTCCTTTAGGGTATGAAACAGCACTTTTAGGGGCTTATAAGCCCTTGGTTTATGGACATATGAGATTTGGATTGCAGTGCCCAAATATGTCTATAATAGTTGCCCCCTAAAGCATGAGGTCGTAAATCTTTTGATGTCAGGTGAAATGCTTTATCATGAGGATCCGAGGTTTTTCGAACTGGAAGGTGACCTGTAATAAGATACAATACAATACATTATATTCATAATATTTCGTGATCTAGCTGAGGTGAGCATTCCCATGCTCATCTTTATAAATTCATTTTCATGTACATAGGACAGACAATCGTCTGTGTGGCAGACTAATGATTCTGGTAGAGCCATCATCCCTTAGCTTGGATGATTATCTGTGCAGCTATGATGTACACTTGATGTCTTTATTTTCCTGAATATATCGCAGCCCGGATGGATGAAACTAGATCTGGGGTCTTAAAACGCGTTCAATCTTCACCCGAAGTACAAGTCAATCCATGTGAAAAGATGTTCTGGTGTCGAACATGGAAAGACATCACCTGATTACCAGCCAATGATGTAAGTTGTTAACAGGCGTGAGAGGAATCACTGATAATGATAATACCCTCAAGGTATTGCAGTACAATTCACATGGTGTGAATGAGTCGATGTCGAACACCACACAAAATCTTTTGGTCGAAGGCTATTGATGTAAATCTATCACCGAAAGTGAGAAAATTGCCATTGAGGCATGCAAGCTTCAACATACTGAAAGGGTTGTTCCTAAGTCAACTTCTTGGATAATGAGCTGATGTCGACAAGAAGTGACCCATCATAGGAGGGCCTTAATGAGTCCCACATCTACGACACGAAACGGAGCAAATGATATTGTGGACGTGAAAACGATCTAATGATACAAGTTTCAGGGTGGCGGTTATAAAAGAATGAAGCGTGAAGGTATTGCAGCAGATGAGATGTTAGCTAGGTTGGTGAATTCTCTGAGTGACTTCTCTTGAACATATCGGTGACACTGAAATGGATTGGTAGCATTAACCCTAATATGGATGGTACGAAGGACCGATGGTGATATGACCGGTGAACAGAATAACCCAACCCGACTCAATCATGGTGATCGAGTGAAAGTGTGATGTTCAAGAGCGACCTGCTACCAATAAAGTTTCTTCAAGTTTTCTTCCCAATTTTTCCCCAATCATTTATGACCAGTACCTCTTTATTTTTTTCAAGCTTGAGAATGATAACATATGCTTGTTCTATAATTTACCCTTCGGGCAAACCTGTCGCTATGTTTTAGTGAGCCTAGCGACAGTGAAACTCACTCTTGTCTACATGGACAAGTTTGTCACTATTGTTTTAATGAGTTTAACGACAAAGATAACTCAGTTCTTTTCAATTTTAGAGAGTCTAAAAGAGACGGAAAGGCAACTCCAGTAGTCCTTTTTCGTAGTATAATCCCTTAAGTCCGAAAAAGTATAAAATAATACAAAAGGGATGACTTTTCGATAGTCTTAACAAGCCAAACAAGACAAACGCTCGATATTTTTGTGTAATGATCCCTCGGGTCCAAAAAGATTAAAATATAGAGGAGGGATGGCACTTCCAATGGCTTTAACAAGCTGGAGAGGCCAATTTCTGGGCAATATTTTCATATTTTACAAGTCAGATGAAAATAGCTTAAAGGAGACTCATTTTTTGAAGAACGAGTGATGATTTTTGGGTAGCAACTGGTTCCAGGTATGGTTTGGAACTTTTCAATCACGGCAGTGTAAAGAAGGTGGCTAACAGAATCACTCGTCACCGTTATTCCTCAAAAGGGGTAAACAATCAAATGGAGGTGTATGATCAGCTAAAAAAGAGTGGAGGTGATGGTAAGAACATGACCAAGGCTGCAAAGCTGGTAATTATGCGATCGCAATGGTTATTTATCGAAGGTGGGTTCATTTTTTAATGAGCTTGAACTCTGGGGCAACATTTTCTCATTGCTAGGTTTATTTTTTAATGAGCTTGAACTTTGCATAAACCTACTCGTGCTAGTCATATAATAAGGATGTCTCATCGATAGGTTCATTTTTTAAGGAGCTTGCCCCATTTGAAACTTTGCTCCGAAGCCTTTTTTTATGCAAGCTAGGAACAACCAACCTACACGTTTAAAGGGTTGAGAGCCTACAAACTAAGAAAATAAAAGGTCGTTTTTCACTTGTATGCAAAAAGGTTTGCATGCCCCCAGTTATAACGAAGTAGAGTTTCCAGGTTACCATACAAAAGTTCTTGCATTATTAAGATTGTTCCATCCACGTGGCAAACAAAACACTTCCTTGGCGTTGTCCATCGAAATGGACAAAGGTGACTGTTGTCAGTGCTAATCACATAACCTTTGAGGAGGGAATCATTTTCCAGTCTGATCCATTTTCATAAAAGGACAGGATAGTCAGACTAGTCATATTCCCATGCGGAAACCTACCTTATATCTGGGGTTTTTCTGCCGAAGCAGACCAAGGTGCATGCCTCTTGGGTTTCAGTCACAATCACTGAATCACACGCGCTCATTAGGTGGATGGATTGGAGATTGATGAGACATTCCTTACATAAAAAGACCAGTTAGGGATGGCATTTGACTAATAGTTGTGTTTGAACAAAGGAATGAAAGTTGGTCAACTAGGTGGACCACTCTGCCTTCATGCGGAAAACACATCACTCAAAAGAGTGAGGAAACAATAGCTCCCATGCTATAAATGTAGTCACGCCCAAGGAGTAGATTGTAATATAGAGGCCCTTGGACTACCATCACGTTTAGATGAATGGTTTTCCTTCTCAAAGTTATAGGCAAATTTGGAAGGATCCCTAACGGATGACTAGTTCCTTTGTTGAAGCCAGTCAGATTTCGAATCTCAGGCATAAGCAATGGCGAACCAAGCACTTTCCAAGTAGTTGAGGAAACGATACTCACAGAAGCCCCATCATCTATGATAGTACCAACCATGATCATTTTGTAAGCTTGTAATATGATTCAGAATGGTACGTTAGATGGTAGGCGGGGTCTACCTAGTAGATTCCAATCAAAGGAAACGACTAGATTGCTTGGAGGAGGGACCGAATAAACGATTGGGTAAATCTTTGACAAACTTCCTTCCTGCAGTAAAGGAATGGGTAGATTTCCCCCATGTTCATCGGATTCTTTGTTAACAAAAATAATTTGAAAGGTGTCATCCTCATTCTCTTTGGTGACTGTATCATCTGAAGGCAGACCTTCTAAAGACAAGACTGGGTCGATTGCCGTCTTAACCTGTTGACTTTGGTCCGGTGTGGACTCAGAGGGTTTATCTTCAATGATAGGTGCTTCAACCGACAACAAAGGGGTGTCAATTGGATTTTCAACTAGCGATGGACTCGACAAGAGTTTTTGTATCCAGGAGGAAGTCGCTGCGGTGAAGCAGGACGGTTGTCCAAGATTCTTTTAGCTTCGTCCAAGAAGGGACAATGGTGGAGGGCATGATCACCTCCACATAGTCTACAAGGAAATTTAGATCTTCCTTTCTGTCCATTGACTTCATTTTCACTAGTTGACAGTGTACTCTCAACATGATCGTCAAAGGTTGACGACACCGGATTGTGCAAGCCGGGAGACCAGTCCCTTGAGATCCATGGGATGCAAGGAAAATCGCGATGATAGTGGTCCCTTTTGCAAATGACACATGGAGATTTAGGTTTGGATGGTGTAGTCTATGGATTTTTGCCAGACGATGCATGGTTGCCCCCTTTCGCCATTGGCTTCTTCTTCTCCTTCTCCTTCCCTTTCTTCTTCTTCTTAGTTACTTGGTTTTTAGTGTTACTAGCTTCACCAAGCGAAGAGGAAGAAGGAGAGGGAGAAACAAACGAACTGGAAGGTTGGGGAGTAACTCTAGTATCATCTGGTTTCTGATTTGATTGCTCATGAATCACGGTGCTTTTAACGACAGAGGTCAAGAAAATCCATACTGGCAGGCCAATTATAAGTCCTGGAAGGGACAATGTAGCCATATGAGGTGCACCAACATCTCCCCAAGAGGAGAAGGGACTAGGCTTCCCCCCAAGGGGAAATCCTTGGCTGGCGGACTCCATTTTCTCAACCTAAGACCAATGAGGGAACAGTTATGTTATTCTGATTAAAATAAATTTTATGACGCTTTGACACAACTTGCTTTTTCAATTTTTAAGAGTCAAGAAAAAGCTAAAGACGACTCTAGTCGCTTTCGATTTTTAATGAGCCTAAAGTGACAAGTGCTGAAATGGACCTTTTCTTTTAAGGAGTCTGAAAAGGAACGAAAGTGACTTCTCTGGAAATCTAGAAAGATGGATTACCAAACCAATCGCAAAACTACAGAATACCTTTTACGGTACGGCGGTCAATCTTCCCGAATGTTGTGTTCAGTGCATTGTGATTCATAAGGCGGCAGACATAGCTTCCTAAGGATAAAGGATATAGCCTATTGTGGTCTCCCAATATATACTCGATGGTACATGGGAGCATAAGTCTGTACTGGCACTTGTCGTATCAAAGAGGAGGAATCACCCAACCTACGATGAAAACGATAGTTACCAGGCTTTACGACGCCGGAATATGTCTCTAGCCTAGACTTCTAGATGTTGTGCGTTAGGTTCCAAAGCATTTTTATGTTCATTGAGGTTTATTTTATAGTTGATCTTTCTTAAGAAGTTTTCCTTTAAGGTTCACCACGTGGTGTAGATATACAATTCCTAAATATGCAATCTAAGATGATAAACAGTCGTTTACTTTTTTTTTGCAATGAAAATCCTAGCTACTAAGGAAAGAGAAATAAAAATATTTCAACATAGAGCAGAGAGCACACACTAGATGCACTTTTCCTAAATCAATTCCAGCATGCAGTCTAAATGAAAATGCACATGCATGTATTTCTTTTCCACTTTCTTAATGTGTGAATGATAAAAAGAATGCTAAGTACAGATCTGAACTATTTTTCTTTCAAAGCGACAATACTAACAATTTTATTTTCAAAAAACGAAAGGAAGACCTAAGACGAAACTTTGCAATTTTGAATTCAAAAAACGAAAGGAAGACTAAGATGACACTTTGTGATTTTGAATTCAAAAAATGAAGACTAAGACGACACTTTGTGATTTCGAATTCAAAAGACGAAAGAAAGACTAAGATGACACTTTGCAATTTCGAATTAAAAATTGCTTTCGACACTTGAAATACTATTAATTCAAATCAAATACAATGGAAAAAGTGTAATCGACTATCAAAAAGAGTAAGACTTTACGACACTCTTTTCTTTGACTGAAAACTACACTTGCGACACTTTCAAATCAAAAGACGACAGTTCGATTAAGCTATTGTTTGCAAGGGAGAACTGTAAATGATGAAAAATACATAAAAACATTCACAATTATTTATCAATGGAGGCTGAATAATGCAAAGGAAGGGAGTTTCAACAGTGATATACTAATCACAGACAGCAAAACTACTGAATAAAGCTAAAGACAATGAAGAGAAAACTAAAATCTGGAGGCAGAAACAATTTTACCTAATCATTACACCTGTAACATAGGGAAACAGGGATGCATCTCACCTTCAGCACAGGGGAGGTGAGATGCATCCAGACTGCCAATGAGAGACAGTGCGATGGTCTAGGGACGAGACTGAGCTTGGTTTTTGCTCACAGTTTGCAGCTAAGTTCAAGGGTTTAGGTTGATCTAATGATAGGCAGTAAACACAAAGTACATGGGCTGATCTAATGAGGTTACTTGAGCTACCACCAGGGCACTTAGGATGTTTTCAAGTCAGTTGTTTAGTTCATAAACAAACCTAGAGATGGACTGAAGCAGCATTGATCTACTTTGCAGTTGCATAACAAAAGTAGTTCAAAGGCTAGCTGGCTTAACTTCAAGCTCCATCTGTAGTTTATAAAGCAAACAAATAGAAACAAACAAACAAACTATTCGCTCCCCAGCGGAGTCGCCATTTTGTTATCGGGAAAGGTAGTGTCCATTCAGAGCTGCTAGTCCCACTAAGACAGGTAGCTATCTTAGAAACAAAAAATTTAAAGTTACTTGTGTTTTCCTTTATGAGAGATAGATGAGAGAGAAGCAGAGAGTACCAACCTCAGTCTTTCGCTTGGCTCCTTGCTTGTTTCCTCTCTCCCTTGATAGAGCTTTCGCCGCTCCTTCCTCACTTGTTCCGCTTCAACCCACTTCAAATAACACCTGTAGAGTCAAAGCAGCAAAATACCATCAAAGCATAGAGATCTATAACAATAAACAATATAGGATCATAATCTATATTAACCATACAAATGCATACACAAATACAAGATTCAGAGATATACAAGTATATGGAGGAAAACTCAAAGAGCTTTATTGATAGAAGTAGTGGAAGAGAGGATTACAACCAAGCTATCTAATCCAGCGCCATCCTCCCAGCATGAAATCCCTCTTCACCTCATGAAAAGCTTATACCACCCAACAATACAATGTTTCACCAAGAAACCAACAGCACTTCCTTACAAAATACAAAATTCCAGCCTCTGGATCTCTGGGATGAGGGATCCATATATAGATATTTGCAGGTGGGTGAGTCGCCTTCTGGGATTTTTATTAGTGTCATTTCACTGATAGCTATTGGTTCCACTTGGAGATTTCATGATCTCTTACTCATCCTTGGACGAATTCAGAGAGGCAAGTGTCAGATGAGCAGTTTCTAGAAGATTCTCTGGGTTTCCACCTAGCAAACTACCTCTGCCATTTGTCTGCTCTCGCTCATCACACCCTACAGAAGGGCTTTTCAGTATGCATCACACTTTTTGCATGTAGCAGGTGAGATGCATCGAACCCTTAGCACTGAGCAGTCTATATGGTCCAGTTTTGACCAATTCTGAGTAGTTTTTTAGGGAGAACTTCTGGGAGATGATGTAATCAGCTAACCTTGTTCCTTTATGGTATGGAACAACACTTTTAGGGGCTTAGAAGCCCTTGGTTTATGGACATATGAGATTTGGGTTGCAGTGCCCAAATATTTCTATAACACTGTAGTAGTCATAGAGACCCTTATAGGATTACAATTTCCTTCAAGTCTTTCCTCTAAAAATATTGATAATTCATCAATATCCTATGGACAAGGGTCTAAGGCCTTTTTAGTGTGTGAAGAGATGGAAAATGAGGTTAAAAGGAATGTTTTTAATGGAAAGAAGTGGAAATTTTGGTAGAGGATAAGCCAAGTGGTGTGTAAAATGGATGATGAGGTTATGGTGGACCCCTCCCCTTGTTCCTGGGTGAAAAACAAAGGATTTTTACCTTCTTTTTGTATCGATCACAATCTTGTAGAAAATCTAGATCAATCTTGTAGCAATATAGGATAAGGCTATAGCACTTTAGGATTGAGGCATAATTAAGTAAGGAAGGTCATATGGTGATGGAGGAACTTGGGGAATTCAATGAAGTGATGGAGGACATCAAAGAGTCACCTTGGAGGATGTGAAGGTGGGGTTTTGAAGTTGTCTCCTTGTCTATTATCCTCCTTTGACTGTGGTTGGAACCCTCCCAAAAAAAATGCTATCAAAAGGTGTAATGGCTCCTTTCTCTTCTTCTTTTTTTTCCTTTTTCTTTTTTTTTTTCTTTTTTGAGCCCTACAGGCTGCCTTAGAGGCGGTTTTCAGCTTACAAGACTACCCTAGGTGCCCCAAAGGAGGTTTTCACCTGGGGATCTTTTATTTTTCTTTTTTTCTTTTTTTTTTTGAATCTTGGATTGCCTCATGGATGTTTCTAGTCCCAGAGCTTGCCTCAGGTGCCTCATGGAGGTTTTCACCCAGGCTTTTTATATTTTTTCTCTTTTTTTCTTTTCTTTTTTCTCTTTCTAGTGACTGGAGGTTGGATGGATTTGGATTTTTGAGACTCCCAATGAAATTAAAATCCTTACTTGTTGAATTGGTAAAATATTCCTTTGAAATAGGTTTCTTGTAGAGTTTCAATCGGTAACCATTCATTAAAAGTGGAATTATCTCTTCATTAATTGTTTTGATCTGGATAGATCCATTCTCATAACACTTGTCCACCAAGGACCAAACTACCTTTTCATTAGCTTTCCCTTGAAGTCCTTGAATCTGGAGTCATATAGCAGGGCCCAATCACCCTCCTGGAAGGTCCTTTCTCTGATGCTTTTGTCATGCCAAATCTTCCTCTTCAATTGAACCACCTCAGTCTGAATGAGAGCTTGAAATCGAAATTCATCAAGAGTATTGAGCTATTTTAGCCTCTCTTGTTGAGCTTTGGTGATGTCTAGGTAAAAAAAAAATTCCATTCTTAGGGTGTTGTACTCAAATTCAATGGAAAACAATGCCTTTTTTTCCATAAACCAACTCAAAGGGAGTCAACTCAGTGGAGATTTTATATGTGGTGTTATAGGCCTAAATGGCTTCCACAAGTTTGGTTGCCAAATCCTTTTTTTTTTTGTTGACAACTTTAATTAATATGCTTTCTAAAGCTCTATCTTTCACCTCTACCTACCCATTTACTTGAGGATGATAGGGAGTGGATTTTCTATGCCTCATGTCATTTTGCTCCATGATTCCCTCAATCATATTTGAAGTGAATTGAGCCCCTTTATTAGTGATTAAATCCATTGGGAACCTAAACTTATAGAAAAATTTCTCCTTCAAAAACTCATCAACCTTATGGCTTGTTGTTGCTTTAACTACCTTCACTTCAGCCCACTTTGTTAGATAACAATTGCACACAATGATGTATCTCTTTTGTCTGAATGGGGGGTCAATTGGCCCAATGAAATCCATGTCCCACTTCTCAAATGGCTAAAGAGTCACTTGAGGTTGTAGGGGAATTTCATCCTTTGGTTTAGGCTTGCCCATCCTTTGGAACTCATCACATCTAGCAATGTATCTCCTAGCATCTTGTTGTATAGTAGGCCAATAGTAGCCTGCTTGGAGAATTTTGAAGTTTGTCCTCTTGGCAGAAAAATTGCCCCCACATGGTCCATGATGGAAATTTGAAAGGATTTCAATGACCTCATCTTCCCTTACACACCTCATCAAAATATGGTTTTGTCTCAATCTGAAAAGATTGCCCCCAATCCAAGTGAAAGGGGCACTTTTTCTGACAATTCAACTCTTATCCTTAGAGGAGAGATTAGGAGGGAATATCCCAACAACCAAGTAATTTGGTATGTCAACAAACCAAGGAGAAAACAATGAAATAACAAATAGGTGTTCATCGGGAATTCGATCATCTATCATCTCCTCATTTTCTACAAGCAATGTTAGTCTAGACAAAAAATATGCAACCACATTTTCCTTTCTTGGCTTGCCAACAATTGTTAGATTAAATTGTTGTAACAACAACAACCATCTAATGATCCTATCATTGACATCAGGTTTGTTCATTAAATACTTGATGGTTTCATGATCAATATGTACAAAACTTGTTACCATGTGATATAGTACCTAAACTTGTTCAAGGAGTGCACGGCAACTAGGAGCCATTTTTTAGTAACAGTGTAGTACTTGAGTTCAGATTTGGATAGATTCTTACTAATAAAACATATGGCATATGGCAACTTACCTTCCACTTGTCCCAATTTTTCTCCTACATCCTTATCAGATGCATCTGCGTAGATGTGGAAGGGAAAGGCCCAATTGGGACCCCTAAGAATTGGTGCAGTGGTCAATTTCTCCTTCAGCTCTTCGAATGCTTTTTGAAACTTATCAATCCAACAAAAATTTGAATCCTTAGTTAAAAATCCAAAAAAATGTGAGGCCATCTTACTAAAAGATTTAATAAATCTCCTATAATATCCAACAAGTCCAAGGAAACTCCTAACATCCCTTTGTTTCTAAGGGGCGGGAACCCTTTTGATAATGGAAATCTTGTTAGGGTCAACTCGGATCCCTTCCTTGGAAAGGAAGTGACCTAAGACAATCCCTTCATTCATAAAAAAATCACACTTTTCTGGACGTGGTGAGAGATTCAGTTTAATGCATTTCTTTAAAACTTTACACAGATTGGAGAGAGTGTCCTGGAAATCATTCCCATGAGGAGTGAAATCATCCATATAAATTTCAACTGTATCATGAATAAGATCAGCAAAAATAATCAACGCTTCCCTTTTAAAGGTAGAATGGGCATTGCATAAGCAAAATGGAAGGACTATATAGGCAAAGGTCCCCCATGGATATGTGAAGGTGGTCTTATCTTAATCCTTGGGGTTAATTTGGATTTGGCTATACCATTAAAACCATCCAAGAATGAAAAGAACTTCTTCCCTATAAGACCATCAAAAACTTGATCAATGAAAGGAAAGGGAAAATTATCCTTCTTTGTAGCCTTGTTGGGTTCCCTATAGTCAACACAGATCATCCACTTCCCATTCTTCTTAGGTATTATAACAAGAGGATATACCCACTCACTATCTGAAATGGCATAAATGAACATTGCATCCGATAACTTATGTAGTTCTTCTTTCGAAATGTATTTAAGGGCAGAGTTCATTCTCCTTTGGGGTTGGCATATAGGTTTACATCCTTCTTTAATATATATATGATGGGTAGAAACTAAAGGATGCACCCCTTTCATTTCTTTATAGTTCCAAGAAAAAGCATCAATATGTCACCTTAACATGGTGAGAAGTTTCTCTTCTTTCTCTACTGAGAGGGAAGGACTGATTTTTAGGGTTTTGGATGGATTGATTTCCACAATATTAGCATGATCCTACTCACAAATAACAGTGGAAAATTTGGCCCATGGGCTTTCCTCATGTTTCCCTAAAGGTTCCTCTACTAGCTCATCAATTGGCATGGCAACAATAGGCTGGTTTTGCATAAGGTTATCAATAAGGTCATCCTCATCTAGTTGTATACTTCCTATAGTAGTGTCTAATGTAGAGAGTAGGTAGGGGGATGATTGATAAAAATATTCGTCTTTCTCTTTTACCCACAAAAGTATGTCATGCTCAACAAGGGGTTAATAAGGGGGTTATAATACAATCTTCTCTGAGTTTCCCATTTTTAATTATCATGTTCTCATTCTTGCAACTTATGTAAGCATTAGTAGTGGCTAACCAAGGTCTCCCTAAAATGAGAGGGTACCCTTAAACTTGGTTTTGGGTACAAGGAAACCTATGGGGTACTCCCAGGAATCAATGGAGACCATCACATCCTCAACAACACCCTTAGGGGCTATTGTGGATCTATCTTCACATTGCAGCACCATGTTGGTTTTCCTCCAGGCTCCTTGGAGGTTGAGCTTTAACATAGTTTCCCTTGTCATGACATTGATTGCAGCCCCAAGGTAAATCAATGTGTTGGGGACTACAATATTGTTTATGTGTACATCCACTATCGGGCTACTAGGATCCAAATACTTGGGGGAGATGACCTTCCCAAGCATTATATTGGTTAGCTACCCAACAACATTGATAGTTGGGGCTTCTCTTTTTCTTCTTCCAAGACTCTTGAAACACTCTATGTGGATAATTTTGTTGTAGCTGGGCACATATTTGATGGCCTGGAGAAGGAGTATTTTAACACACATATTCTTCAATTCTCCCAGAAGTTGAGCCTCTTCTAGGGTGTGTAATTTAGGTTGGACCAACCTTTCAAGATAGGGTGGTATATTAGCTTGAGGGGCACTATATTCCTTCTCTTCTTCAAGATACTCAGATGGAGAAGGTGGGTGAGAATCTGGAAGTAGCTTCTCACACCTGAGGTTGATTTCCTAGATCTCCACATCATAAGCAAGACAGGATCTTTCCCCACCATATATTTGTCAAGTATGCTTGTTTTTCGGGTTGATATTGGGTTGGTCATGCATCTAAGGTTGATTGGGTGTATTATTGTGGGGTAGTTATAGTTTAGTTGGAGGAGGAGGCATTAAGGCAGGTGTTTGGCCTTCCTTAGACATCCATCTTTGTGAAGCGTTGTCCCATTGAAGAGGTTGAGATTGATAGGATAGAAGGGTGGATTGACAAGTTAAGGAGAATAGGACCAAGTAGAAGGCATGGACTAAGGTGAGTGGTCTAGACAATACTAAGCCTAGAAGGATCCACTCTAGTTTGGATTGAAAGAAGGATAATGTGCACCTTGCATGCCTTGTTGATATGGTTTAGAGCCTTGTGGCATCCTTTGGTTGATGAAACAAAGTTGCTCCAAGCCACCCTATGCCCCTTGATATACAACCTTTAGGCTTGGAAGAGAGGCGAATTTGTTAGTTGCATGGTTCTCCTCACAAACAGAGCAGAATTCTATGACATTCATTGGGCACTCATTTATGGGGTGCCTTGTAACATCCTGAGGTTAAATTTCATGTAACAAAAGTAAATAAAGGAAAAATAAGACCAAGGTCATGGGAGATGTATTCCAAGATTAATGTTGGGAAAAACATCCTAGTGGGTGTTCATTTCGGTTTATTATGGCTAAGGAAATTGGAAAAGGCATTAGCAAACAAAAAGAGGCATTAATTGGCATTTAATTATGAAAATAAAGAAAAAAATAAGAAAAGGGAGATGAAAGATCGCATGTTTGCATGAGAGTAAAATTGAAGGAATAATAGAGGAAATTGAATAAAATAGAGTCCTTGATGGTAAAAAGGCTTATAAGGATCAGTTCACAACTTTTGTTGGCTTAGCTTTTGTCAGTTCAATTTTAGAGCTCTCTCTATTTTCTCATACTATTGCACATTTTGAGCATTTTTGGAGCATCTCTAGCATCAGGGAAAGCAAGAAAAGTAAGAGAAAGGAAGAATAAGGAAAGAAAAGAAAAAGAATGGAAGGTTGGATCAAGCAAGTTCAGTAGGAGGAATTTGCAAGTAACAAGTTGCATGCATGATTTCCTAGATGGTTTGTCAATGCATGGTACATGCATTTGTGCATTTGTTTCTTCTCTCATCGACATGGGTTTTTTCGAGTGTGACAGTGGTTTCAACCTTGCCTTTCCTTTTCTGAATATCCATGGTGTGATGGGATTCTTTTGTTTTGTTGAGCTTTGGATTGCCAAACGTCTTTGGAATCGGGTGAGGTGGTCTTAGGAAAATTCCCCAAGGCTTGGGGGTGGACGTCCTTCAATCTCTAAGAAGCTCTCAATAGGTGGGTGGAGACAGGAAAATTTCTCAAGGTATTGATGAAGAAACTTTGAGGCATCCAATCTTGTTTTAGGCATTTTCATCTCTTAATTGGTTTTTCCAAGATCATGGTAGCCTAAGGGTGGAGGTAGTTTAATCTCTGGGAAGCCCCGGTTTTTTATGTCTTGAGTTCCCACATTCATACTTGCAATATGGCATAGGGATGATTCGCTGAAAGAAATATTTGGTTCAGCTTAATCTATGTTTGGGTGGTACATGGAAGTCCCTGACTTGGTTGGATTTTACATATGTTGACAAGATCTCTTTTTCTATTCTATTCTATGCTATGAGTACTTTTACTTGTTATTATGCGGATTTGATGGTTGTTCTATCAGGATTATAATTCTCGTTATGTGTTAGTTATAAGCATGAATTTGCAACGTACTCTATCTATCTCTTGTTCAGGATTTGATAATTATTTGATGGTTAATGAATGCATGGGCCAACAAATTTTATTTCATCTATTATGAGATGGAATTAAACATTCTTGATGATTCCTAGATAAGTTTCAGACTCCTATGTTTAGATATGTATTCATGACCTATAGATTACATGTTCATCATATGTTTGACAAAATGATTTTCATGGTTAGGCATGGTTAGGTCAAGTCCTTGATCAATTTTTGTATGAATGGATTTGTCTTGATGTTATTTATCATTCTAGAAAGTCTCACTGAGTTTTGGGAAGTGGTCTAGAGGCTAGCCTAAAATGGTGGCTCAAAATCTGGAACCACTCCCTCTAAACTGGATTTTTTGGGCTATAACCACACCCTAACAGGATTATGCAAGCATTTGCAGGCCTCTAACTGCATGGAGGCCTTACCATTCATGTCTTTGTGGGACCAAGTCACTAAAAAGGCAATCCAACTCAAGGTTTGGGCACTTAAACTAGTTTTTTAGCTCTTGGATGACTTGTAGCTCTTGAGGAAGGTTAGTAAAGTTCTAGTTTGTTGACTCCACTTCCTTAACTATACTTAGGACGTTGGATCATGTCATAGTAGCCCTTATCTCATGTTTGGCCTGGCAGGCTAGTTATAGTGGGTAAATGTGGGAGGGGTGGTTGCATGCCTCTTGGTGCATCTAGGGAAAAAGATAATTAATTCCCTATTTTCCTCCTCTTGCTTCTTCTTAATCTACATGGTATTCATTTTTAGAGAAAAGGTTTGTAACATCTCACTCTTAAAGTATTCTATCATACTCACTATTTCATGTTTGATGGTTGAGGTAGTGGGAGAAGGGTTGATCAGGCATTGACTAGACCTGCCTCTCTTCCTTGAAGCCCTAGAATGATTCTTAAATACTATATTGATTTCCTCATAATTCAGCTAGTAAATGTATGCACCAGATAGCATATTAATTATCTCCATTAAATCATCTCTAATCTCCAGGAGAAGTACAAGCTTCAGGGATTCTAAGTCAAGGGTATAGTTAGCTCTTTAGTTGAGATGAAATATTGTAGGTTTTAACCCTGTACAGAAATTACCTGCATATGAATTCTAAAACACATAAAATAAACCATGGGAGAACATAACACATAAAACACATATACACAGAGATTTTCCCCTAGATCCTGTTGAGCATTGGAAAAGGTATGTATTTACCATACATTTCTTTATCTTTTCCTTTGAATCATAACTTCTTTACACTCTAAGATGGCAATATGATTAAAGAATTATGGTGGAATTAAGGAGATTTGTGATTGATACAAAATGACTAATTATTGTCTTTTTCTATACAGAAAGTGAAGAAAATGGAAAATCACTATTCAGGAGGAAAAGACAAAGCAGAAGCAACTGTTGTCCCTTTAATAGGAAGCCAAATCCAGACGAGGAAATCAAGATCGGAGCGCATGGTCCAGGAAAAGGTAGAGAAAATGCGGCATCAGCGCAAGAGGACAAAACCATAATTGGAGATCAAAGACAAAGTGAATCCCTCAAGATCCTTTGATCCCGAGGGATCATTGTTTCAAAGCTTATCGGTACTCTTGATACTTCTGCCTGGCCATTATAAAAAAGGACAGCGCTGGTAGCCCAGGGGGCGGATTTTTATTGTCAATTTGTAGAACTTATTGTTGCAAACTTAACTTTGATCATCGACTCCCTTTGAAGAGCGATCGTTGTAACTCTTCCATTTATGATTAATATATAACTCAGTTGATGTTCCATTATTTGATTCTAGAGTAACCGCAGTAGTGCTTCCCTGGTGGCTAAGGGCCCGGCCCTAGTGGATCCACTAGCTTCTTGTATCATTATTTTCCAATTACAATCGTGTGTGGTTTTATTTCCTTTGCATTCTCTTAATTCACTTTATTTAGTAATCTTTCATTTCTAAACATTTCATTGAATTTCTCTGTTATATCGAAATCATAATTGGATAGCAAAATTATTATTTACAACCGAAAATGTTATGTTGTTCCTTCTAAAACAATATTGCACTATTCCATTCAGATTCTATTATTCATTTCCAGTTGTTATTGTTGTTCATTTACAGTTGTGAATTCCATTCATTTAACTACAGTTCACTTACAATTGTGACTGTTGTTCATTTACAATTGCAATTGTTGTTCATTTAACTATGCTTCACATACAGTTGTGATTGTTGTTCATTTAATTGTTGTTCCATTATAACTGCAATTTTCGTTCCTTTATGACTATGGTTAATGTCCATTATGGTTACTGATTCCATTACTCTATAGCCGTTGTGTGTTCACACTTATTGCGGTTTGTTGTTCCTTTCTTAGATTGTTTTTCAATTCCTTTCTTAGTTAAGGATTGTTGTTCAATTCCTTTCTTAGTTAAAGATACTTATTCGATTCCTTTCAGTTAAGGTTGCTGCTCAATTCATTCCTGTAGATTAAGCTTTGTTGTTCGATCATTTCAATAGATTTAGTTGTTGTTCCTTTTCTACTAATCGAATTGTTATTTCCAGTATTTGCTTTGGTGTGAATAGAAAGAATCTACAACTGTAACGAACATTGACTACTACTGTCTAAGTTCTCAGATTGGAGATTTTGTCTGTGATTGATTTTCATTTACATCAGTTTACAGGGGAAAGAGTTATCATTACTGCATCCTTGACTGATGATTGCTGCAGTTTCTTGAGTGAATGATTTAGTTACAAAGCATTTAAGTTTCTTTCCATTACAATTAGATTTTGTTTCCAACATTCTTTTACTTTTGTAAAGCACTATACTGAAAACATTACTCTTGAACAAGTGACTGCCTCAGACTGAGTACACTCTTGAGATAAAAAATCATACCTGGATTGATAATTAATGTAGAGTAAATAGGGGTTAAAAGACACATTTTTATCGCTCAACATTTTGGCGTCGTTTCCAGGGAGAGTGTAGCCATTTGTTTCTTTTGAAAAGATAGTAGTGTAAGTACCTGCTAGGAGAGAGTTGGGATTTAAAAATGAAAGGTAAGAACCTGCGTATGGAACATGTAACAGCCTTGCTCCCCCACCCGCTTTCCTGTAGATTTGTTGATTATTTTGGATAGAAATAAGTATTTGATTTATGTTCATGACTAAGCAGAAAAAGCCTGAAAAGAATCCAAAACCACTACCCAACCTGATAAAGCTAAGGGACAGGTGACCCTTGGCCGATCGACCTTTATAGATGATATTTTTAAAAAAGTAGAATCTCAGTCGTTAGTAGGCCCTAGAAAATTTGCTTTTGGGCAACCTACCAGTTCCCTTCGGGCCACAGAATCACCATCTGTAGCCTTTGCTAAGGTGCACAGCCAAACAGAGGAGCAATATTTTCAAGAAATTGAGAATCCTAGCCAAAAATCATTACAAGAAGGGAACCTTAGTAATCTTTGCAAAGGAGGAGGAGAAACAGGGGAAACCAAAGAACCAAGATCTCTTCTTGGAATAGTTCAGCCACTAAGCAGCCCAAATAAGGGAAGTGTTGTGAAAATCATCCAGAACAAAGCTGAAGAACCTGAAAAGCTAAAATCCCCCCAGAAATTAGTTCAGCAAGGAACTCTCATCATCCCAGACAAAGGTGGTGATGTTAAGGCCATTCCTGCTCCTTCTAACCAGCCCAGGAATACACCCCTAGAAATCCCAGAAGGATAGTGGCACATATTTGACCAAATGGCCCAGAACCAGCAAACACCCCAAACCTCCACACTGTAATATCCCATTGTATATACTACATTTAATGCACCTATGAAGGCCATTCCTCTTCAACATATTCCTTAGAAGATCCAGACGCATTTTTGTTTGAATTTGATGTGCTATGCTGGGGGTACCACTATACCACCGATCCCCAAAAGCTAAAATTATTTCCCTCTACATTAAAGGGGGCTGCTTTACGATGGTTTATGAGGTTAGGTGGAGGTATTATAAACGAATGGGATTAGATGAAAGGTGATTTTCTGAAGAAGTATCAGGATTATTGTAGGTCTAGAGAGTTGAAGGATGAAATATTTCAGATGGTAGCCAAACCTAATGAGACACTAGAAGAGTATGTTGAACGCTTTCAGTATAATCTTCAGAGATCGCCTTATGCATCACTACCCTTACCTGAAAGTGTATTAAAAATTAAATTAATTAAAGGCATGAAGGAACAATAGGTTGAAACACTAAATATCATGGGAAAAGGTGACATCTATCAAGAAAATTTTGTTGACATTATTGATTTGTACATCAGGAATTCACGAGGCAGTACAAGGCTAAAACCAGCGGAACATGACATGCTCACAAGGGACAGCAAGATCTCTGGCGGAGGAGTAACCCGCACAGAAATTGGGAGTTTACTAGAGAATTTCAAAACTGATATATTGGGGACTCTGAAAACACAGCTCGATATTATGCAAGTGAAACAAAAACAAACAGACGTAGAACAAAATATGGCAATATTCTGCCCTAGATGCAGAAAGAAACACAGCCATAAAGAGTGGCCACTAGATGCAGTTCAAGTCTGCACTATTTGTACAAAAGAACACTCCATAGAGAACTGCTCCTCACTCCCGCGTTTGAAATCAGTATACAAGGAAGCGAAGGAAGAATCAAAACCAGTGTACCTACTCAATGAACACCGTCAATGGCAACCACAACAACCAGGTATGCCCTCTGATCCATCTTCTTTTTTCCAACCTCCGCAATATCATGCTCAGCAATATAATACAATGTGGCAAAATCAAGCACCCTTTTCAAACTAGTCACAGCAATCATTTCCTTCATCACCATGCTCAAATCAAACAAGCCAAACTAATTGGCCAAATTTTCCCTACTCTCCACCATATTGGTAAAACAATGCATATCTAGCACAATGGTCCCCTCCCACTTCGCAGAGTCAAGCCTAACAATTAAACTGGAAAAGACCAATGAATTAGCCATATGGAACCATCCCACTCCCTCAAACCCACACTACCAGCACCATATACACTATAACAAAATCCCTAGTCTAACTCAAGACCGCAACTCCCAGCCCAACCCAACCCAAACCCAAATAATAGACCGGTTCAATCTGTCCAAATAATCAAAACACCAAAACTAGAAACCGATGTAAGGGAGTGAAACGACCTTCAATTAAGGTCTGGGTGCATAATAGAAACTAAGGGAGATAAAAATGCTCAAGTTGAAAATCAGTTACTCGCAAAACAACCATTACAAGAAGAAGATTTGGTCAGACAACAAACTCATGACAAAGCAACCACATCTTCTCCCCCATTCCTAGAACGATTGATCATACCATGACCTATAGAACATCTTGACTTTGATATTCTCGGAGAACTAAGAAATTTATATGTAAAAATCCCACTCCTCCAAGCTATCCAAGACATCCCAATATATGCAAAAACAATCAAAGAGTTATGTATAAGGAAGCCAAAGAGGAGAATAACAACTAACCCAACAGTCCAAATAGTTGGCACCCTATCTGATTTGTTATCAGGAAGAGAAGCACCTGCCAAATATGAAGACCTAGGGAATCCTATATTGACAGTGCAAATCAATGGACAAACCTTCTCAAATGTCTTGGTTGATTTAGGGGCTGCAATTAATATTTTAACAACCACCACTTGTCAAAAACTGGGCATTACATCAGTGGAACCAACCTCCACCTTATTAGAACTAGTTGATCGATCAATAGTTAGGCCAGAAGGTACACCACAGGATGTAATGGTATCCATAGATTCCTGGGAATATCCTGCCGACTTTCTAATAATCAACCCCAAAAACCGACTCAATGGACACCCGTTAATCTTAGGTAGACCTTGGCTTGTGACTGTTGATGCTTACATTGGCTGTCGACAAGGTAGTATGACTATAACTAGAGGAAGTAATATGAAGAATCTAGCTCTATACCCTCCAGCCCAGCCAAGTGTAACAATAATAAAAACTAAAAAACAACTTGTATCATACCTCACAGAAAACATTAGGTCCCCATTAACCATAGAAGATGCCCTCGATTTTAAAGATCAAATAGAGGATGATGTTATTAACAACTCCATTAACCAATCCGAAACCAGATCCCATGTACAATGTCACATGATAGAGGCAGTATTTGACAATGAACTAGAAGAAGATCCACTAAAAGACACTCATGACCAATCAATACCCACTACCTCTATTTCAAACAACAAAACTATAGAGATTGAGCTATGAAAAACCTTGAACATTAACAATAACCTGACTCTTGAACAAGAAGAAAAGTTGGTCCAACTATTGAGAAAATATAAGGAAGCTTTTGCATGGGATTATCCGGTCATGAAGGGAATCGATCTCTAGCTATGTACGCACCACATTTATATAGAAAAAGATGTTAGACCCATTCACCAACCCCAACAGAGACTCAACCCTCACTTGAAAGATATTGTGAAAGCTGAATTACAAAAACTTTTGGATGTAAACTTTATTTATCCAATATCTGATAGCAAGTGGGTCTCTCCACTAGTACTGGTGCCAAAGAAGAATGGAAAGTGGAGGATTTGTGTAGATTACAGAGAAATAAACAAAGCAACCCAGAAAGATCACTTTCCTCTTCCATTCATTGATCAGGTATTAGACACATTAGCAGGAAAGAAATTATTTTCTTTCTTAGATGGCTTCAGTGGATACAATCAGATTCAGATTTCCCTTGAAGACCAGGACAAAACTACTTTTACCTATCCTTGGGGAACATTTGCTTGCAGAGTCCTGCCCTTTGGCCTATGCAATGCCCCTGCCACATTTCAAAGGGCCATCCTCGGCATATTTTTAGATTTAATAATTGAAGGGCTCGAAGCATACATGGATGATTTCACACCATATGGAGATGATTTTGAGCCAGCGTTAGACACACTGGAAAAGGTGCTGCAACGATGTATTGCCACCAGGCTCTGCTTGAGCCATGAAAAGTGCTATATGATGATGACCGAAGGACTCATCCTAGGTCATTATATCTCGGCAGCTGGAATACAGGTAGATCCAGCCAAAATTCAATTAATTTTGTTAATACCTACTCCTACCACACAGACAGAGGTACGCAGTTTTCTAGGATTTTCTGGTTATTATAGGAGATTCACAAAACATTTTTCTCAAATAGCTGCACCTCTATACACACTAACAGGGAATGTTGATTTTGTTTGGACAGATAAATGCGATCATGTTTTTGAGGATCTAAAAATGATTGTGTCAACAACCCCAGTGCTCAGAGGCCCAAATTGGGACCTGCCATTTCAAATTTCATCAGATGCTTCAGACACACGTATTGGAGCAGTCCTTGGGCAGGAAGAAGACAAAAAACCATATGCAATTTATTATATTAGCAAGAATTTGTCTCCTGCTAAGCTAAACTATACTATTACTGAAAAAGATTTTTTAGCTGTAATACATGCTGTAAATAATTTAGGCATTATATCACTAGTTATCCTGTTGCCTTATATACAGATCACTCTGCCATAAAATATTTAGCAAATAAACCTATTACAAATGGTAGGGTAACAAGATGGTTGATTTTATTGCAGGAATTTGACATCACAATAAAAGATCGACCTGGAAAAGAGAACCATGTAGCTGACTTTCTCTCACGAATGACGAAGCCAGCGGACGCAGCAACAGTCAAAGATCAATTCCCAAATGAACATTTGCTTGTTGTTACTGTCAAGACACCCTAGTATGCTGATGTTGCAAATTATTTAGCAGTAAGCAAATTACCAAAGCATCTAACCCCTAATGAACGAAAACATATTGTGCAACGTAGTACCCGATTTTCTTGGATTGGGGGCTACCTTTTTCATATAGGGGCAGATATGCACATCAGAAGATGCATCCATGAAGACGAAATATTTGACATTCTGAAAGCTTGTCATGACAGACTGTGTGGCTGACATTTCGCAGATCGAAGGACTGGTCACAAGGTTTTGAAAACAGGTTATTACTGGCCCACAATATTTAAAAATGCTAAGAAGTTTTTGCAAGCCTATGAGAGTTTCCAAAGAGCAGGACATCCTAGACAGTTTGACAAAATGCATTTAAACCCACAGCTAGTAATCGAACCATTTGAGCGTTGGGTGCTCGATTTTGTTGGTCTGATCAACCCATCATCAAATCAGAAAACATATATTCTAGTAGCAACAGAGTATGTTACCAAATGGGTTGAAGCAAAGGCACTTCCAAGAGCTACAGAGGACTCTTTGATTCATTTCCTGTTCCAAATATTTGTGCGATATGGCCTGCCATGGAACATAATCATGAACGGAGGACCACAGTTTGTAGGTAATAAAATTGCTACAACATTAAAAAATTATCACATTCAGCACAAAATTACCACTCTGTATCATCCACAGGAAAATGGCCAAGTAAAGAGCACGAATAAGGTGATAGAGGCGATATTGACAAAAACTGTTACATCACACAAGTGAGATTGGGCCTCAAGATTTCCTGAAGCCTTGTGGGCATACCAAACAACGTGGAGAAACACCACTGGCTATTCACCATATCAGGTAGTATTTGGAAAGGAACCCATCTTTCCAATAAAGATCGATATACAAACATTAAGAATAGCACAGGAGATCAACCTCGATGTAAATGAGGCCCAGACTAACAGATTACAGCAAATCAATGAGCTAGATGAAATTAGGCTCTCAGCTCTTCAACACACTACATTAATTAAACAGCAAAGAGAAAAATGGTACGACACCCTGATCAAAAAGAAAATCTTCCATGAAGGAGACTGGGCACTCCTATATGACTCCAAGTTTCAAGATTTTCCGGGGAAACTTCAGACTCGATGGCTTGGACCGTGTGAAATCCAGAAAGTGCACGACAATGGCACCATTACTTTGACTACTATTGACAGATCTAGACATACCTTTAAAGCAAATGGTCACCAAGTGCGACTATACCATAAACCACTTACTCAGGAATCCTTTTACCAGCAACTCCGGGAAGATTCTGATATGCAGGTTCTTACTGAGGAAAGTAATCCTTCCTCGGCATTGGTTTACTAAATAATTTCATTGTTCTTAAATTTTGTACATAAGTTTTTCTTTTCTGCTATATAAACTACTTTCTGTAAAAAAATTTGTATTTCAACAATTTTTTGCATTTTGTTGTTCCTTTCCGAAGGAACAGCATTTCTACCTTTTTGTTGTTCCTTTCCGAAGGAACAGCACTTTTGCATTTTGTTGTTCCTTTCTGAAGGAACAGCATTTCTGCCTTTTTTTTGTTCCTTTCCAAAGGAACAACACTTTTGCATTTTACTGTTCCTTTCCGAAGGAACAGTATTTCCACCTTTTTGTTGTTCCTTTCCGAAGGAATAACACTTTTACATTTTTCTATTCCTTTCCGAAAGAACAGCATTTCTGCCTTTTTGTTGTTCCTTTCCGAAGGAACAGCACTTTGGCATTTTGTTGTTCCTTTCCGAAGGAACAACATTTCCGCCTTTTTGTTGTTCCTTCGGAAAGGAACAAAACTTTTACATTTTGTTATTCCTTTCCGAAGGAACAACATTTCCACCTTTTTATTGTTCCTTTCCAAAGGAACAACACTTTTGCATTTCGTTGTTCCTTTCCAAAGGAACAGCATTTCAGCCTCTTTTTTATTCCTTTTTGAAGGAATAACACTTTTGCATTTTGTTGTTCCTTTCCGAAGGAATAGCATGTCCGCCACTTTGTTGTTCCTTTCTGAAGGAACAACACTTCTACACTTTGTTGTTCCTTTCCGAAGGAAGAGCATTTCCTCCTTTTTTTGTTGTTCCTTTTCGAAGGAACAACACTTTCGCATTTTTGTTGTTCCTTTCCAAAGGAATAGCACTTTCATTTTTGTTGTTCCTTTACAAAGGAACAACATTTCTGCATTTTTGTTGTTCTTTTCCGAAGGAACAACACTTTCGTTTTTTGTTGTTCCTTTCCGAAGGAACAACACTTCCACCAGATTGTTTTGCCATTCCTTTCAAAGGAGCCATCCTTCACCTTTTTTCCTTTCTATCATTCTTTCCGAAGGAACAACAGTTTCGATTTGAAATGATCTTAGGCTACCAAAGGAGCGGTATTATTTTGCATTTGCTTTATTTGTCGTTCCGTTTAAGGAACAGTGGTTTCAAGTGTATTTTTTTCTTTTGTTTGTTGTTCCTCTTAAAGGAACCATGGTTTTTGCATGCAGAAGTTCTTTTGATGTCCCTCTTAAGGAACAGCACTTTTTGAGTGCATTTTTTTGTTTTTTGTGTGCGTGTGTGCTTTATCATTTAGACGATTTTTGTGAATAATGGTTCATTTAAAGCACATCTATACATTTATGCAAGAACACAAAAACTAGAGGATACTGAAATCAACAAATCAAAGAAAAATTGTTATCTTTAGAGAAATTGCTTTGAATCGATAAGAAATAAGAGGAAACAACTATTTATATCACTTTGTTGTCTTTATTTCACTAAAACCAATTTGATTGATTATTTTTATCATGTTGGTTCTTCCTTAAATCTTTGTAATTCTCTTTGATCATTATTATTGAATAAGAATAAGGGCATATTTTCCTCTATTGAGATGTTCAGACTTCTTCCACCATCCCTACTCTTAAGGAGTGTTGAGCCATCCTCTGTATATAAATAGGAA
>APFE030557810.1:0-23241 GCA_000404065.3 Pinus taeda | reverse complement strand
CCAACAGATCCTCCATCTTGAGTTTCCACAACTCAAAACTCTAACTATTAAATTTCTTGATCTCTATCTTTCCATTGCTCGCCATCTTCTTTCACCACCAGAATCGATCTCGTAGATCTCCCACTAAACAGGGTCTACCACAGGCTTGAGCAAAATCCCTCAACAACAAAGGCGTTGCCTTGAAGCCAAAATAGCTCTGATACCAAATGTAAGTTTTAACCCCGTCCAAAAATTACCTACATACGAATTCTAAAACACATAAAATAAACCATGCAAGAGCATAACACATAAAACACATATACATAGAGATTTTTCCCTGGATCCCAAAACCAGGACTACCAGCTTGATTTTTCATTATATTTTTTTCAATGTTATAATACATATTTATACATGCCGAAGAATCCAATACCATGGATCCAAAACCATGGACCGAAAACCATCGCATCCAAAAGCATGTGTGAAAATCATGCACAAAACCATAGGTGGGTCCGCCCAACCTAACATAGGTTCCAAAACCATAGAATGGGGTTACCTACATCCCTCAAACCCCCTATGACTCCCCCGCTATGCAATCGACACAACGAAGGGGGGGCTCCGCACCCCCTCTAACCCCCTCGTTAACTACGTGGGCTAGTCGTGGAAAGAATATAACACAACCCAACAAATATTTCTTCATTATCCTCTAAGGATTCATCTAGCCCTAGGGTCATTCTAAAGATATCCTCTCTTTTTTCCTTTGATCTAAAATAATACCAATATTTCTAATTAAAAGCTTGTTTCATTTGATCCCAAGTAGTGATGTTGCCTCCTTCCAGGCTCATGAACTAATGCAAGGTTGCAGCCTTGAGGGTAGAAAGGAACAGCTTTATCATTTTCTCATTAGAAGTGTAATCATAGGTTCTACAAACCATAATAAACTTGAACATGAAAGTATCAGGGTCCTCAGAAGCTAGGCCATGGAAGTGTGGGAGAGCAATGGGGCTTATATTTTTCATTCTATCTTCCCCATTGGTTTCTCTGATAGGAAAGAAATCATTATGCCTATTTTCAAAAATATTTTAGGTAAGTGATGTAGGTTATTCTTCCCCTATGGGTTCTTCAAAGATCACCTAAAGGGTTTCCCAATTCCTCTATGTTCAAAGTAGGAGTTTCACAGTCACCAAAGAAGAGTGATGATTTACTACTTGTAGGAGTGGGGGTTTTTGGTAAACAATTCCCTAGGTTATCCCTAATCCTACAAGGCATGAAATAAGTATGTGATTTTTTATATGGTTTTTGTCTCTTTTTTTTAGTTTTTCTAGATAGTAAAAAACCGTATGCAAAGAAAATTTAAATTTTTAAGAGATGAAATGGAAAGAGAAATAAACTAAAAGTAGAATTGACACATACTTTGACACCTCCTTGGAAACAACGCCAAAAAGTGATGAGCTATGGTATTGCAACAAGAATATTGCAACAACCAGGGCTACCAGCTTTAATTTATCAACCCTGGGTCCATACAAACTTAAGAGGTGATAGTTTTGTATACATAGTAAGCTAAGCTCTACTCAATTTTCTCTGAGACAGGGAAAAACCAAGGTGTATAGAGACCATTCTACAGACTGAATCTAGACTTTGCAAGAATGAAAGAATTCTACAAAAGTGGAACCCTAATCTAGTTACATGAATGGAAATGTTGCATGAAATTAAATTCTAAGCTATTTGAAAAAAATGTAAATGTCGCATAGAATTAGATTTCCTGCACACCACAAATATTACCCAATATTTCAAAACATATAAAGCATGCTAACAATGTTAAGTGCAGAAAAGTAAACTAGAAAAGAAAGGATGAGTTGAATTTTTTCAATATCTTCCTACTGCATGAAAAATGCAACCTATCTTTTTTTGCTTGCACAAGGACTATGACCACACTTTCCAAGAGAGAATTTGTTAAATTTGTAAAGGAAATCTTTCATATAAACAAAGCTAGAAAGAAAGGAAATACTACTAACTTAAATACATAAAAGAAAGATGCATAGTAAATGTACAAAGGAGAGAGACTAGAGTGCTTGGGTTGGGCCTTAACCCAAGGGAACTTAGCCCTCTATAACAAAATCATATTTAATACAACAAAAGACTTCTCATTGATCTCAAAAATTTCTCAAGTACATGACATGGAAATGAAAATGACAAGTACAAGCTCCTGGCTCTAGCAGTCACTCTTCTTCTCTAAAAGTTTGATCCCTTGGGCTTATTTATTTATACAAAGATGGTTGAGGGGGTATCTTCCTTGAAAGGATGGTTTCTTCCCTTCAAAATCCCTACAAAAGTGGATCTAGTACCCTAAGATCCTCACAGTCATTGAGTGCATCAGTTTTTCAATAGATCCTCGAACTATAGGTGAGTAATTACAGGGAGAAATTCAATCTGTAGGTGAGTAAATCCAGGGGAAAATCCCCCTACATCTCCTCTATTTTCCTCCAATGTACTTCTTCATAGTAAATGCACTCTTTTCCTGCAAATTAATCATGTTAGGCCACAAGATATGATAAACATCCTTTGATCTTCCTAATAAACACATTATAGTAAAAAAGGTGCTATCAAATGCAAAGAGAGAGGTAAATATGTGTTGAAGGATGGCCAGATGGGCCTTATTATATACCTATTAGTGAGGGCCATCAATATCCTCTTCTGATCTTGATGTCAATAAGGAGTTATTGTGATTTGATATTCCTCTATCATCTGTGTGGAAATTTCTTGATTTACTTCAAAAACTGATGTTGTTGAATTAGTTACAGAATTTTCATTTAGAATTTTCAACGTCTAAACTACAACATCTAAATATGTGTTTTACTTCAACTCATTTATCATATTTTTTAGTTGTGATATTGACTAGATCAATATTCGTTCCTTTTTCAACTTGAATTTTTACATATAAAAAAATTTGATCTTCCTTTTCGATAAATTGTTGTACTTCTTTTCCTAACAAATTCTTGTCCTTCTTAATCTTCTCAATTTGCATCAGTAATTTCTCATTATGGTCCTTGAGGCAAGTAACTCCTTCATTTTTGTCTACAATAATATTTTCATCTTCCTTCTGCATGTTTTGCATTGACTTCTAGTTTTCTTGAAGAATAAATTTCGAGATATCTTTTACATCTTCTAATGTTATTGAATATGGCTTCAATGTATCATCTTGTAGTGTTATTTTTTTATTTTTGTAGGAAAATGTCAAACTATTTTTCGTATTGAGGATGAAGGACCCTAGTGGTTCCATTCAGGGAGAACTTGGAATTATATCACTATTGTCATAAAATAAGGTTTTAATGGTGAATTGCAAGACAAGAGTATAGTCTCCAATACTTAGTTGTAGATTTCTTATGTCATATTGTTTTTTATTCATTGAATCCATCATTTTGATTATATTCAATCCATGAATAACTAATTGGTAAGCACATTAAGTACTAACATAATTATTATCTTGAGTTATATCCCTATAGATTATGATATCATTTCCTGCAAGTGATCCTTTGATTTTAAATAGCGGCACTAACACTTTTACTATAAATTTTAGGAAATCCTCCATTATTTTAACCCAACAAACCTCTTTTATACTTTTTTTAACTTTATACTCTCTCTCTCTCTCTCTCTCTCTCTCTCTGAACACTTCTTTTGAATTGAGATTTTCCTTTAGATCTTCTTTTTAATAAATAAGGGTTTAAATTATTTTAATATTTCCATTTTTATATCGAATAATTTTATAATTCCTTTTTACCTTATCTAAACAATATCTCTCTCTCTCTCTCTCTCTCTCTCTCTCTCGAGAATTGAACAGCTAGAGAATTGAACAGCTCTAATACCAAATGTTAACAAATTTCGTACTCACAAGTTAAATACTCCATAACACTTTGAATATGAAGATGTCCATTGAGAATACAAGTGTGTATATATATATATATATATATAATATTATAGTGATTAGTACAGAAGATTCACCTTCCTAGGTATACAAGTGGGCCCTCTATATAGATATATATAGACAGAGAATGAGAATATGATGAAGATGAGATTATTACAAATGAGGGTCCACTTATATTCCTAGGAAGGTGCCTCTTCTATACTAATCACTAATTAATCATTATTATGATTGTTATTATTATATATATAATATTGTATTCATAACAAGTAGTAATAGAGGTTCAGCAAATGACTCATATTTCTCAATATGACTTTAGTCTCCAAAATTGAAATGGAACTTGGCCTCTTCTTCTTGTCATGTCAAAAGTGAAGATAATATCCAACAAACTTGCTCCATCAAAGTGTGTCTTCTTTAAGTATACATTAGTGACAGTGATCCTTTGAATTTTGACTTAGCATCAGCAAATAATATCAGTAGTATGTGCAATGCATCTTCCATGGCCCTAATAGAGTCATGCAATTTTTTCCATAGTAGTACATATGGCATCAATATTTCATAATTTATTTAATATTAAGCTTTAGGTCTTCTAAGGTTTACAAATCGTAAGAAAAACTTATGTGCAAAATTGTCCTAGTAAATTCAATATAGGTGGGACAATTATTTTACTTCAAAAACTCAGCTCCAATCCAATGAGATCATTCTATTAATCGGCATCCACATTGCAAGGTGCAAACATCCCTTACTCAGTCATACAAGATATATGTGTCTGATTAAGGGCTTGGATCTCAGCAATTTCAACACTTCAGATTTTGAACACATATTTCAAAGGAAATATCCCTCACAACATCTACCTAATGTGCATGAGATCAAGGTCATGTCATTCTTATGCAATATGTTGTCATGAGGAGTGTCATATTGAAGAACACCCTTTAGCATTACAACATTCAGCAACATCAGGGACTTATTTTAATATTAAAAATCAGTAGCACAATATTGTCAAACTCCAAAATCCTCATCAATCAACTAGCTCTTCAAAACCATCCTCAAAACCTTTGACAAAAATCTCAATAAGGGGTCTTCCTAATCCCATAAATTTTATGCGCAAGTTATCTTGTAGTAGGCAGGTGTCGAAACCACAATAGAATATAGGATTAATGTGCTTCGTTATATAAATTTCTTAGCAAGGAAATATCTCTTGCATTTATCATATCCACATTGTGAAGGTAAGAGTATGATATCATGGCATTTCAATGCCCTCCATAAAGAAATATCAGCATGCATGCATCTAAAATTTTAAAGGATTTTTATTTCTATTATAACTCCAACCATGAGATATGTCATAACAAGTTAGCAAGTAAATTGTTGGCCATCTAAATATTAGTGGGAGTATAATCCATTCAATGCTTTGCTCTTAGATTCCTTTAGAATGAAAGATATTGATTAACATACGGTAATGTTGAGGGATCATTTAAGACTCCTTAGAAAATTAGTCTCAAAACAATTTCTTTCCTAGCATATTCAATTAGAATTTGTGATATTTACTTTAAGCTTTCCAATAGAGATGGATGACATTAAAAGTGTTCACTCAACATGAAGTTGATATTTCTTTGCCCAATTAATAGTGTAACTAATATCGAATAAGATTGCAAGTGAAATTTCCAAAAGAATATGGCTTGTTAAAACAAAAATTATCTCGGCCACCTTCTTAGACCTCTCTGATTTGATTCAAGAGATTTAAATTTATCAAGCATTTCTTAGAACCACGGTAATAATAGGTACAAGGATACTTCTAGTTCTAAGAAACTAAATCGTATTGGGTGTGGAGCCTGATTGTTCAGAGGTTTTTTATTTCAGCCACATTGCATCCTCGTCCCTAATGGGGCAGCAACGTTGACCATTTAATTGTCATTAAGGGGGTCCCCTGGCAGGGGTTCAGGGACAATGCCCCCAAAGCTAAGAAAAGATGAAAATTTTCCTTGTAAAATATTGTAATTTCATAGTCAATATGGGTCATTCATTAAGAAGATGATCTGATGGTAGAAGTTATGTTAATTTAAGTTTTTTTTACCTAGAAGGCAACCCTCGATTTATATGAGGGAATTGTATTATGGCTAGGTATTATTGTTATTATGAGCGAGAGAGAAAGAGGAGGTTGTGTGAGAGTGAAGAGAAAATTACAACGGATCTATTGTAGGTTGTATCTCTTCATTTTGCTGGATAAAATTAAAGGGACGATCAGTGGTTTCTCTGTGGACGTAGCCCAACTTGGGTGAACCACGTATATTTGTGTCTCTCTTGTTTTATGAGTTTCTATATTTGTGTTTCCATAATATTTTATATATTTCATTGTTCCTTTAATTAATTTCTAACAACTAGTATTAGAGTTGAAGGTTTATTTGGCTGATAAACTCGTAGGAGAGAAGGGTTCTTGATTCAAGTGGGAGAAATGGCAGAAGATGGTAGGTTTAGGGTTGAGAAATTTAACGGTCAAAACTACCAGTTGTTGAAGATGCAGATGGAAGATTATTTGTATTCAAAATATTTGTACCTACCATTGAGTAGAAAATCAAAGAAACTGATGAGTATGACAGACAGAGAATAGGAGATTCTCGACAGAAAGGCACTAGGAACAATATGATTGTGTTTGGCGGCATCGATGGCATTCAACATTTCAAAGGAAATGACAATAGAAGGTTTAATGACGGCATTTGCTAAACTACATGAAACAAAGTCAGCCTCAAATAAGGTATTTATTATGATGTGTCTATTTAATATGAAGATGTAAGAAGGTGGATCTATTGTTGATCATTTAAATGAATTTAACACGGTTACCAGTCACTTAATTTCTATAGGGGTAAAATTTGATGATGAATTTAAGGCTTTTTTATTTCCGTGCTAATTTATAGAAAGTTGTAATGGTCTAGTTATGGCTATTGGTAACTATGTCTCTGGATCTAGTACTTTAAAGTTTGATGATGTTATTGGTGCCATCTTTAGTGAGGAAATGTGATAGAAAAGCTTCGGTGAAACATCAAGTAATGCTTTGACTGTAGAGACTAAGGGAAGAAAAGTGGAAAGAGGAAGGAGGCCAAGAAATAACAGTAAGTTAAGAAAAGGTAGATCCAAATCTAGATCATGGATAGTGTGTTTAAAATGTGGGAAGAAAGGGCACCTAAAGAAATACTACAATTCTCGAAAGGGAAAAGAAGGAGATGGAAAGAAAGGGAACAATCATGAAGTGAATGTGACAGGTGATGTGTTGCAAAATGCTTTCATTCTTTCATTAGAGAATATTATTGATGCCTAGGTGGTAGATTCAGGGGCCTCATTCCATGCCACACCTGATAGGAAACATTTTCATGACTATGTTTAAGGAGATTTAGACACGTTCTTCTAGGTGATGATAAAGCCTGTAAAATCGTTGGAATGGGTAAGGTTTTTATAAAAAAACAGGATGGAAACCAATGGCTATTTAATGAGGAAAGGCATGTTCCAGATCTGAAGAAAAATATAATTTCAACAGGGTAGTTAGGTGGTGAAGGTTGTGTAACTACATTCACAGACAAAACTTGGAAGGTCACTAAAGGAACCCTGGTAATAGAAAAAGGAGAAAAGGTTGGTACATTGTATTTATGTAATGGTACTTATAATTTTTCTAATTCATTAACCTCCACAGGAGCATATACAGCATTGTGGAATTATAGGCTCAGGCACATGAGTGAGAAGGAGATGCAAATTTTTCACTCAAGAAATTTGTTGTCAGGTTTGAAGCATGTTGATTTTGATTTCTATGAAAATTGTGTTTATGGAAAGCAAAAGAGAGTCAAATTTATCAGAGTTGGGAAAGAAAAGAAGAGTGAAAAAATAGAGCTTGTGCTTACAAATATATGTGGACCTAATTAGGTATCATCTCTCGGTGGCTCTTGCTATTATTTTACTTTTATTGATGATGCAACTAGGAAAACCTATATTTATTGTATTCTAAATAAATAGATGTATTTGATACTTTCAAGAAATGGAAAATTTGGTTGATAATGAGATAGGAAAGAAGTTGAAGTGTCTTAGATCAGACAATGGAGGTGAATATTGCAGCAAAGAGTTTGATAACTACTATTTAGAGCATGGAATTCACAAAGAGAAGATAGTTCCAGCAACGCCACATGAAAATGGTGTGTCAGAAAGGATGAACGGGACAATCATGGAGCGTGCAAGGTGCATGAGATTTCATGCAGGATTTCCCTTATAATTTTGGGCAGATGTTGTAGATATTTTTATTTATCTAATAAACAGAAGGCCTTAAAGTTCCTTGGATGGTGGTATTCCAGAGGAGGAATGGACAGGTAAAAAGATAAACTACTCATTTTTAAATAATTTTGGTTGTGAAGCCTTTGTCCACGTCAATAAATAAAATAAGACAAAGCTTGAGGAAAAATAAAAGAAATGTACCTTTATTGGGTATGTTGTTAATGATTTTGGTTATCGCTTATATGATTATGAAAATCACAAAATCATTATGAGAAAAGATTTCATATTCAATGAAAAGGTCTTGTATAAGGATCAGATGCAGGAAAAGGAAAACAAAGAATACAAAGTGCTTGTTGAGATCATAGGAAAAGTAAAGTTGCCTGAAAATTATAATGATCATTAGTCACAATAACAAAAAACAACCACAACAGAAACAAGCACCTCAAACACCTGAAAGTGGTGTCAAAAGATATACTAGGATAAGTAGACCCCATGAAAGATACTCTCCTTCATTATATTATGTATTGTTGACTGATTTTAGTGAAACAGAAAGATATGAAGAAGCAATGTAGGTAGAAACTAGGAATAAGTGGGAGCAATCCATGGAAGAAGAGATGGACTCCTTGATGCATAATCAGACTTGGGACTTAGTCAAGTTACCTGTAAGGAAAAAATCATTGCAGAATAAATGGGTTTATAGGTTGAAGGAAGAAGATGGAGGTAAATAGATCACTTGTGGTGAAGGGGCTTGCACAAAAGAAAGGTATAGACTTTGATGAAATTTTTTCTTCTATTGTTAAAATGACTTCGATCAAAACTATTTTAAGTCTAGTGGCAGCAAAATATTTGCATCTTGAGTAGTTATATGTAAAGACAACCTTTCTCCAGGGGGATTTGGAGGAAGAAATATATATGCATCAACCACAAGGGTATCAGGTCAAAGGGAAGGAGAAGTTAGTGTGAAAATTGAATAAGGGCTTGTATGACTTAAAACAGGCTCCAAGGTAGTGGTATCTAAAATTTGATAGATTTAAGTCTGAACAAGGTTATACTAGATGTCACTTTGACCTCTTAAAAATAAAATGATGGAAGTTATAATATATTGTTATTGTATGTAGATGACATGCTTTTTGCAGGACCTAACATGCAGGAAATAAATGTGCTCAAAGGAAAATTGGCAAATTCATTTGCAATGAAGGATTTTGGTGCTACAAAACAAACCCTTTGTATGAGAATAACTAGAGACAGGAAAAATCGCAAATTAACGTTGTCTTAGGGTGAGTACATAGAAAAGGTGTTGGAAATATTCAATATGAAAAATGTAAAACCAGTTAGTACATACTTGGCTATCCATTTCAAACTAAGTAAGGAGATTTGTCCCTGGACGAAGGAAGATATGGATTATATGTGTAAAGTTCCATATGCATCAGCGTTTGGAAGTTTAATGTATGTAATGGTCTGCACGAGGCGTGATATTGCACATGTAGTGTGTAAGCATGTATATGAACAATCCAGGAAAAGAGAATGGATGGAAGTGAAGTGGATTCTCAGGTATTTGAGAGGTACCACAAATCAAGCATTATGCTTTGGTGGTTCAAACATTGCTCTACAGGGATATGTTGATGTAGATATGGAAGGCAATAGAGATAACAGGAGGAGAAACATAGAGTATGTTTTTACTATAGGTGGAACAACTATTTCAAAATGGAAAAACATTGTTGCACTTTCAACAACGGAAGCAGAGTATGTTGCGGCTATAGTGGCTAGTAAAGAAAATGATTTGGTTACAAAGGTTTATGGATGAATTTGGCAAGAAGCAAGAGATGGGCAGGTTATACAGTGACAACCAGAGAGCCATTCATCTTGCAAACAATCCATCATTTAATTCCAATACTAAATATATACATCTCAAGTACCATTTCATGCAGTCAGTGTTGGAAGATGGACAGTTGAAGTTGGAAAAGATACACACTAGTTAGAATCTTGCAGATATGTTAACAAAAGTTGTACCCAGGGAGAAACTGAGATTCTACTCAGTTTCAAATAGACTTCAAGTATGATGATGAATAGGAGAAATAGCTAGGTTTGAGTGACTTTTGGAGGGGCGCAGTGAACTTGGGGACACACAGCTAGGGTTATAGCGGGGCTCTGAGTTTGATCCCAATGGAGCACAGCAGAGGAGGGAGCTCCACTCCCTCCTACAAGGAAGCGGTTGCCAGCAGAGGCAAGTCACCACTGGGTAATATCAGAGGATCTGATGAAGAGGGGAAAAAATAATGAAAAGGAGTCAGATGGGGCCAGGCCCAAGGAAAATAGCAGCACCAAGGATAAGGAGGAAGAAGACAAATGTCAGGGAACAAGGGACAAATATCAAAAGGGACCATGTAAACCCAAAATGGAGATTACTCCTAGAGTAGTGTTAAATGATCCTGCTCTGCAGGCACATAGGGAACATATGGGGACTTACACCATAATTTGCAAATTCATGGGAATTTGGCCCTCTGAAAAGGAATTACAGACATGGATCAAATACCACTGGAAACCCAAAGGTAGTATTGATCTCCATCTTGGGTCAAAGGGTTTTTTCATCGTGGTATTCACTAACATTGAAGATAAAGACAAAATATTCGAAGGAGGACCCTACTTTTATGCAGTAGCAGGCCTCTATATGTGGCCATGGATGATGAACTTCATTCCAGAGAGGGAGACATTCACCTCAGTACCTGTTTTGGTAAGGCTCTATTCCCTACCTCTCGATTACTGGCAAAATTTTTCGCTTGCAGCCATAGGCAATAAACTAGGTCATTTTGTTAAAGCTTTGGAAGCCACAAGACGGGGTAAATATACTTCCTATGCTAGGATTTGTGTAGAAATGGATCTATCAGGCGCTCTTCTGGATGAAATTATCCTAAAAGTTTTTTATGACGAATGGGTGCAAACTGTGGATTATGAGCATATCACGTTCAAGTGTCGTAAATGCCACGAACGTGGTCACTTGATCAGATACTGTCCTCTTAGTAAAGCAGACAACAAGGGCAAACCTAATACAATGAAGGATACTGAAAACTTTCAGAAAGTGGCAAGTAAGGGAAAAGGAGGCAGAAAGGGATTAAAGCAACAGTGCAATGAGGGGAAAAAGGCCAACCAGAACAGGTTTCAAGCACTAGAAGAAAATGAAGATCAAACAATGGAGGAAGGTCGTAGGGAAAAGGAGAAGGGAGATAACTACAACCCAACACAAGAGATTTGTAACAAGAAAGAGACTATGATGAGTGAGACTGAACTAGAAATGGATATGGAAGTGACCCAAAGTGAAACATATCTGGAGGACCATGAACTTCAGGAAATTCTAGAAAAGGAACACCTAGATCTGGAAGGGTTCTTGATGCAAGGAATAACGGGAGGGTTAGATTCATTACCTCAAGAGGGTTGCAACATAATACAACAGTTGTTTTTATGGAAGACACAGGAAAGTGAGTCAAGAATAGGAAAAACCACTGGCAAGAAGGAAAACAAAGGAGTGAAAACAATGAAACCAACCCCAAGACTAGCTACTAGAAATGCAAGCAAGAAGAGAGGCCGGAAAAAGCAGAAGGAGCTTTTGATGGAGTGTGGAAAGCTAATGATAGATTCAGGTAAGATGAAATACCTAACTAGTTACTCATTTACAAGTCTTTAACTATGAAGTTCACATCTTGGAATATCAAAGGTATAGGAAGTAAAGGAAAACAAAGATTCCTTTGTTACAGAATGAAACAAGATATGTCGGACATGATCTTCATCTAGGAAACGAAATGTTCCATTCAGAAAATAAAACTTATACACAGCAAATGGCTCAATAGATATGATTTTATAGAGGTTAAAGCTGAGAACACAGTACGGGGTATTCTCACTCTGGAATCCCCAAAGGGTCAGCATATTGGATGCAGAGGCATCAAGAAATTACCTATTAGTGGTCATTCAACCAGTTGGGGTTTCAGAAACATTCCTGGTCACAAATGTTTACGGCCCTCAAAGAATAGAGGATAAACTCAAATTACTAGAAGCCCTTATTGACCTCAGGAACAAATAGGTTGGAATTCCTTGGATCATGGGAGGGGATTTTAACATGATCAAATCTCTCTCGGAAAAAAAAAGGAGGTACCAGAGCACTTAACAAAGACTCCTTAGCATTCCAATCATTTATAGACAATATGAATTTGGTTGACTCAGAATCGGAGAAAGGTCTTTTTACATGGAACAACAAAAGAGGAGGGGAGGCACTGGTAGCTTCTAAGTTAGACAGGTTTATGATATCAGAGGAGTTGATGCTTCTAAATAAAGAAACAACAGCTAGAGTTCTTCCATTTGGAGGGTCAGATCACTGGCCAATTCAATTGGAAATCAAGCGTATAGATTCTCCCAGGAATAGACCCTTCAGATTCGAAAATATCTAGCTCTCCCACCCAGATTTCGTCAGAAACATTGAAAAATGGTGGTCTGAAGACTTGCAAATCCAAGGATCTATGATGTACCTCCTTCATAAAAGACTAAAGCACATCAAGTTCAGACTTAAGGAATGGAACCAGAAGGATTTTGGTAACATTTTTGAGGCTAAAAAATTAGTGGAAATCAAGATTCTAGAACTCAACCAGGTGCTAATAAAAGATGGATTTGAGAAAGCCAAAAGTGATCAGGCTGATAAATACCATCTAGATTGGGAAAATTTATGCAAAAAAGAGGAAATATTTTGGAGACAAAAATCCAGAGTTCAATGGCTCAAGGAAGGAGCGTGGAACACAAGATTTTTTCACAGATCTACTATGGCTAACAGAGCTCACAATAGAATCTCTATGATTAAGGATGAGGAAGGAGAGATTCAGAACACTCATAAAGATATTGAAGCAGTGCTTGTTCAACATTTCCAGAACATCGCTCGGTAAAACATTCTAGAAAGGAATCAGTCCATCAGGGGAATTACAAGACATATCCCTAAACTGGTGTCCAGAGAGGACAATTTTAACCTCAATAGACTAGTTACTGAAGAGGAGCTCAGTGAGGTTCTCAAAGACATGCAGACTGGCAAAGCACCAGGCCCAAATGGTTTCAATGTGGATTTTTTTAAAGCTTGCTGGCATATTGTCAAAGAGGACATTTTGAATGTGGTAGATGATTCCAGGAGTAGCAAAACTATCCTGAAAGCTCTCAATACCTCCTTCATCTCCCTAATTCCCAAGCAGGACTCAGCTTAAACTGCAGATAACTATGGACTTATTGCCTTATGTAATGTTGTTTACAAGATAATATCTAAAGTAGTGGCTAATAGACTCAAACCTCTCCTTCCCTCGCTAGTGTCCGAGGAACAATCAGGTTATGTGGAGGGAAGACAGATTCTAAACAACATTATTCAAGCACATGAGGTGGTTAACACGCTAACCAGCAAAAGGCAAGCGGGGATGATCATGCAATTGGATATTGCCAAAGCGTATCACAAGGTGAATTGGATTTACATCAAGAAGGTTCTCTCTACCTTTGGGTTTGACCACAACTGGGTCAGATGGGTCATGGCGTTGATGACTTCTTCCAGCTTTTCTATTCTAGTAAATGGCTCTCCCTCAGAGATCTTCAATCCTTCTAGAGGCCTCAGGCAGGGAGACCCACTCTCTCCCTTTCTCTTCATTCTCATGATGGAGAGACTTGGGCGATCCATTAAGCAAACCAAGGAAATGGGCAAAATCAGGGGTCTTCAAGTTTCTGAGAATGGTTCTGTTCTGACTCACCAAAAATTTGTTGATGATACCTTACTGCAAGGAATCCCCACAATTAAAGAGGCTTCGGCCTACAAGCAAATCCTTAGAGATTTTTCCTCGGCTACAGGTATGGTAGTCAATCTCTCTAAGTCAAAAATCTTCTTCTTCAACACTAACATTGCTATCCAAAGAAATATCTCAAGAATTCTTGGTTTCCAAAGAGATTCCCTCCCCTCAAAATATTTAGGAGTTCCTCTTACTACCAGACCCATGCACAAGAGTATATGGGAACTGGTTCTTAATAATTTGTAGGATAGAGTCAAAAAATGGACCTTCCGTGCCTTGAACCTGGCAGGCAGGTTAGTTCTGACAAAAGCAGTTCTACAATCTATCCCGGTTTTCATGTTATCAACTCTCCCAGCTCCCAAAGGTGTCTTAGAGAAAATCAGGAATATATAAAGAGATTTCCTTTGGGGCAAGGAGGAAACAAGGAAGAAATGGGCCCTGGTTTCCTGGGAAAAAATATGTAAACTCCAAAGTCATGGGGGTCTAGGCTTGGACGATCAAGAGATTCTTTGTAAAGTCCTAGGAGCCAAGCTTTGGTGGAGATGGGTTCAGGAGCCAAAAGCCCAGTGGGCCAGGATCTGGAAAGAGAATATGCTAGCTCATGGCACACTAATGATCTCATAAGAATATCTGGAATTATAAAAGGCTCCTACATATGGAATAGAGCCTAGGAAAACAAAAGCCTAGTTCAAAAGCACAGTTTTTGGGAAATTAGAGTAGGATATCTTTATCTCTTTTGGGAGGAAAAATGGAAACAAGATCCAATGTTGTTAACAGAGAATTTTTCAAGCCTCAAGCAGGAAACAGATGCCCAAGGGTTAATCAAAGTAAAGGATTTTTGGGATCGCACTCATATCTCTGGAAAGTGGAGAAGCTGGAGAAACATTGACTGCAGAGCGGACAGCCCCCTAAAAATCAAAGAAGAGGCTCTTGGGGACTTGCTAAAGCAAAGAATGATCTTAGTAACAAAGGGGCAGGATCAATTGAGATGGGGTAATAACAAGAAAGGAACCTTTAATCTTAAGGAAGCAAAAGGTTTTCTCCTTGGGCTTGGTTCTAGTGTTCCAGATAAGACCTGGCTGCATCTCTGGAGGCATCAACGCTGGATGAAGATCAAGATTTTTATGTGGTTGGTTCATCATAAGAAAATCTTGACTTGGGACAACATTAGGAGAAGAGGCGTTATGGGGCCTTCCAGATGCCAGCTCTGTGAAGAGCAGGAGGAGACAATGTAGAATATTCTCAATAGTTGCTCGTACACAACCTAGTTGTGGGATTAGTTCTCTTGAATTTTCCACCAGTCTGATAGGGATAGAGGAAGTATCACAAATACCCTAAACCAATGGAGAAGAAACTATACAGAGAATGATTTCCTTAATTTGTCCTGGGCCTTCACACCTTGCCTCATTATCTGGAATGTTTGGAAAGAAAGAAATAAAAGAATTTTCAAGAATGAAAAGTCTTCATCACATCGTCTATTTGATCTTATCTTGAAATAGCTCAGAGAGACAGTCAGCTCCACTGTTCGTAATATCCCCAAGAATCCCCACCCGGATAATGAGCAGAGAACTCTCAGGCAACTGGGATTGCAAGGGATAATTCCTCAAGGCATAAACAGAAGGGATATAGCTATGGTTACAGAGAAGGACTTTTGGCAACCTCCACCAAAAGGCTTTCTGAAATATAACATTAATGGTGCCTCAAAAGGCAATCTGGGAACTGCTGGTTATGGAGGAGTTTTAAGGGATGAAGAGGGCAATATTATCTTTATCTTCCACTGTCATTTAGGAAGAGTTATCAATAACATGGCAGAATTGATGGCTCTGGAGCAGTATCTAGAGTTTTTGATTCAGAATCATCGCTCAAATGTCATTGTAGAAGTGGACTCTAAGATAACCATTAATGTTGTGAAAAGAATCAGCGGTGGTTCTCGGTTGGAGAGAGTCTCGAATCACTGGAAACTTATCCAGGTTTTTCAAAGAATCCAAGTTCATCTCCAGGGTCTTCGAACCGTAAGTTTCAACCATGTTCGTCGTAATGCCAATAAGCTTGTAGACTTACTAACCAATCAAGGTGTGTGACGGCTAAAAAGTGGCAAGAAATTCCTCAAAGTAATCTAAAGGTTATCAGTGAGGATCAAGCTACTGAGGACAGGGACGTTTTTCAATTTCGGGCTAGGTTGAATAGCATGAATTGACATTGCCGATTTTTGCACCCTCAGCCCAACAGGATGAACCAGGAAGGTTGGCTAGTCAAGTTTGGTCTCACTTTATCCCGAAGTAATTCGACCGGGATCCCCAGGTTACTAGTTGGCACTCTGTGGAATCAGTTCCCAAACAAACTCTGGACCGACTTCTGGTTTCACTGTATGAATATGAAGAATGGGTGGTTAATAGTGTACAGCAATTGGCTTTCTCTCTCTTTCCATATTCGGGCTAGAAATCCTGGCCATAGTCGTTTTTTCGGCAATCGCACATCTGTAAAGTGGAAAGTGGTTTTTAAGTTTCAAAAGCAATCCCATAGGGATCACAACACGTGGCAAGGTGGCAGTTTCGGAAACCACCCTTCATCGCTCGTTAAGATTTAGTCGTGTATGGCAGCGTGATATGGCTCCTGGCTATTGGATCTGGCAGCTCGGATGGACGGTCGGGATCGTTAGTGTTGTTTAGTGGAGCCCGACGGGCCATTTCCCGGTGTCCTGATGGCGCATCTTGTCCTTTTCCGCTCTTTGTGTTCTTTGGGTGGTCGAGGGTGACAGTTGTCGTTGGTCGGCTCTGGGGGTGTGTTTTGTCCAATTCTGCCTTTTGGTTAGGATTCTCGTAGCCCTTCAAAGTTTTTTCCCATGGGTTTTGGGTTTTCGGGTGTTAGATGGAGGGTCTTAGTCGTTGGCAAGATTACCTGTTCTCCTGAGTTTGTATAAATTGACAGGTTTCTGTACACTATGTAACTTAGCCTTTGAATTAATGAAATAGAAGGTTCGGCTCTTGCTTCAGCAAAAAAAATAATATGAGAAATAGCTAGGTCCAAAGTGGAAGAATTTTCCAACGAGTGAAGCAACAATGGAGTTGCTATAATCAGTTTCCAAGTGGGAGATTGTTGGGTGTGGAGCCTAATTATCTTCCTGATTATTCAAAGGTTTTTTTCCAACCATGTTGGATCCCCATTCCTAATGGGGAAGAAACATCACCCATTTAATCGTGTTAGGTCCTTATACTACTAGTGTAACCCCTTATTGTTATTAGTGCAACCCCCTTATTATATTGTTGTGCCCCTGTAGTCCCAAGCCCCCTTAAGTGATTTGTGCTTCGTTCCTAATCAATCTTCTTGAGGGTAATTCTAAGACTCTTGGCCTCCTACACCTAGCTTTTGAGGCCTTTTCAACCTACTTAAGATTCAGATTGAGGCCTTTTGTCCTTCTAAATATTTTGGCCCTATATAAAGGCTTCCTATCTAGGGATTTTCAAGGAGACAGAAACTCATAAGGTGGCTTGGATTACTTCTAGGGAATACTTCTTTACTTAAGATAGAGATTAGTTGAATATGGATTCCTTTTCAATTATCTTGGTTTTCTCCAAGACTTAGCAAGGTTGATCTTTCACCCATGCTCTAATACCATGTTGATTTTTCATAGGTTTTCTGGCTGATAATTACTTCTAATTATTTTTACTTTAAATATGCTTGTGTTCACATCCATCATTAAGCAATTACACAGAAGATATTCAACAGTAGAACAAAATTAATAGTAGGATCATAAAGAGACATCCAAACAAGAGACGTAAGAATTTTACCCTAAGAAAACCCACATGGGGGATGTACAGCCCCTGGTTGATTTTCCATATAAATAAAATAATACCAAGGTCATGGGACACATATTCCAAGATGAATGTTGGGAAAAACACTTTAGTGGGCATCACTTGTGATTAATTTATGCCTATGGAAATTTGAAAATGCAAAGTGGAAATAATTGGCATTTTTTTATGAAAATAGGAGAAAAGGAAGGTGAAGAGACACATATTTGAATGAAAGGGGAATTAGAGGAAAAATGAAGAAAATAGAGGCATAAGTGATAAAAAGCCTTCTGAGGATTGATTCACAGCTTTTGTCAGTGGATTTTTTTTAGTTCAGTTTTGGCTCTCTCATACTCTTACACACTTAGAGAATTCTTGGAGAATTCTTTGAACACTTTGGCATTCACTTGGATTTGGAGAAAGAAGGCAAAGGAAAGCAGGGAGTGCAAGGAAACAATTGGATCAGAAGCTACAGTTTGATTGCTTTGCAAGTAACAGGTTGCATTTACGATTTCCTTGGTGAATTTTGGATGCATGGTATGTGCATGTGACTCTTTGGTTATGTGTTGTCATTGGCATGGAAGTTTTCCTAGATTTACAGTGGTTTTAGCCTTGCCTTGTCTTTTCCTGGATAGACATGGTGTTGTGGGTTTTTCCAATTTTTTCTAATTGTTCTTAGGTTCCTTATGGCTATGGGTTGGCACAAATGATTTGGAATCTATGGAACAACTTGGGTTGAGTTACTTGTTCCTACAATATTTGGTTGGGACAAACACTCTAGAGCTCTTGACGGGTTGAGTTACTAGTCCCTAGAGTCGTGTTGGAACAAATGCTCTGGAGCCCTGGAAGGTTGTGGGTTAATTTACTAGTTCATGGAGCCTGGATAAGTTGGGTAGAGACTTATATTATTGGTGTTAGTGATTTCCGGACCATAGAGGTGGAATCATTGTGGTTAAGGGTTGAGGTGGCTTGGCCTCTGGAAGCCCTAGTTGATTTTGTTAATCCATGAGATCCCACATTCATTCTTAGAATGTGGCATGCAGGTCATTGGATGAAAGAGAGTGTCACGCGGAATGAGTCGATCTTGCGGACAAGACAGACCTTCCTAGAATCTAATGAAAACCTAATGACAAACAAACCAACCAGACACTATCTCTCTCTTAATGTGCTTTATAAATAATGGAAAACAAATATGTTTTAAGGCCTACCTCATGTCCAACGCAAGTTTGGAGATGCCTTCGCTCCTTTGATTCAAGTAAGTTCCTTTGTCGCAAACCTGCAAGCACAAACAAGGCAAACGATTAAATAGCACCTGAAGATCCAATATTATAAAACATATTTAACATGAAAGTCAAGGAGTCCATGAAACAAATAACATGAGATACTTGTTGAGAAAAATGAGCTTGATTGTATTAATTCAAAAGGAGAAGAACCTTACAACCTTTGCCTTGACGCTGTACAAGCTCCTCCCAGGGTCCAACAAGAAGTCTCCTCTACTTTGACAAGCTTCACTCACTCCCCAATGGGGCCAAAAAGGTATGTGATCTCTCCTCTTAAGCTCAAATAGGAAGTCTTGATTTCACTAGCATTTACCCTCAAAAGTTCAGCTTCTAACCTCCTTGGCCACTGACCCAATGCCTCAATTTATAGTGCAATGGAGATCGGTTACCAGCTCCTCCTGCAAAGGGATAGGGTCCTCCTTTAAAGGGATAGCTCCTCTCAACAAGGGATTAGTTCCTCTTATGATGGGATGCATGAACCACTTGGAGCGAACAATCCACGTAACAAATCCTTCTAGAAAACTCTAGAATCAACCCAAGATGAGTCTTTTAAGAAAAAATTGCGCCTTTTGACTTTTACATGGGTACGCACCCTCCCCTTTACATACAGAGCGTATAAGTACGCAGATATCTTGAACAAAAGGTGCGGGCCCGCAGGAAAAGCTAAGAGAAAGTGCGGAACCAGAGTTATATTGCTTTTTTTGATGTCTTTCTCTCTTTTCTCAAGCTTGTTTTGAAGAGCTGAGGTTTAAGACTTGCTTAGGAAGCTGGTATAGGTGATGATAGGCCTACACCCACTGCAAATAATCAAGGTGACGATATTTTTGTGTAACAGATTGCCCCCTGAAGTGCGAAGTCTGTAGTATATGAGGATTTTTTCATTTTTCATATAGGAAGAGTGAAGTGATTTATCATTTTGAGGATCATCTTGCGGAGAGCCCGGTTGGAACCTGTAAAAAAAATTCAATGAAAAATATATATATGAGATCATATCATCGCTGAGGTAGGCATTCCCATACTCAGATAAAAACTGACTAAGAGACTGAAAACTGACTAGGAGACTAACTGACTAGGAGACTAACTACTGCTCTGATATAGGAATGATCTCGTAACACATCATAAGTACAGATGCATGTGGACACAGTATGGACGCAACCATCTGTTTATGAATAGTCCATAATATAATGAATAAAAAAATTCCTCGCAACCTAGATGGTGGAAACTAGATCCAGGGTCTTCATTTCTACGTCCTGAATAGTATGATTCTATCCATGCGATTGAATGTGTCGAAGTCGAACATGGTAGAAACCGCTTGATTACCAGTCAATGATGTAAACTGTTAACAAGCGTGAGAGAAACCACCAATAATGACAATGGCTCTCAAAGTACTCGGCACAATCCATGAAATGTGATAAGATGTGTTGATGTCGAACATGTCACAGAATCCTTTGATCGAAAGTCGATGATGTAAACTGTCGTCAAAGGAGAGAAACCTGCCATTGAGGCATGCAGATTTCAAGCTACCGACGATTCCTAGGTCATCTTTCTAGATAATGAGTCGAAGTTGATAGAAAGCGATCCGTCGTAAGCAAGCTCACGACACGAAATCATAGATCAAGTTGAAGAAATTTAGTTGCAAGGACTGACTAAGGGATGGTCAAGATGGATGACAGACATTTTGCAGATGAATGGCTTATTTTCACTGACCTCTTGAACACATAACGACACGACAGATGGTTTGGTGATGATTGAACCAAAGTTAATACCCAGAAACTGGTTGAAGACTTTCAATATGGTTTGATCAACTGTTAGGTAAAGGATTTCCCGACCTAGGTGAATGAAAGTGTCGTGTTCAAGAGTGGTTATAAAGTATGACAAATAGACTCACTTTTCTCTCTTTTCCCCCACCATTTCTGGCAAGTACCTCTTTATTTTTTACAATTTTGAGGAGGATAACATATGCTTGATTATAAGCTCACCCTTTGGGTGAGTCCAACTTAGTTTTAAATTCGAACCCTAAGAAGGAGTGGTCCGTTCCTGTTTGTAATTGAACATGTCCTTTACTGTCGAAATTTGTCCAGTATAGGAGAAACTCGGCGTTTTTCATTTTTAGAGAGTCTGAAAAAAACTTAAGAAGACTCCAGGGTTGACTTTTTCGTAAATTTGTGTCTCCCAAGCCCGAAAAAGTATAAAATAATACTTGAGAGAACCGCTTGATCTTTTACGAACAAGGAGTACTTTTCGTCATTAGTGTCTTTGATCCGAAAAAGTAAAAAAGCGATCAAGGACACATCGTTTTATAACCACAATATCGAATTTGAAATAACAAAAATCCGACGATCTTTTTATGTTTTTACGGTCGAAAAAGAGTTGTAAACCGACCGTCTTTTAATTCTATTTTAACGAGTTTAAAAGAGAAACTCGGCAATCTTTTCATGTTTTAGGAGTCAGAAAAGGGCTTAAAAGGTGACTCTGGTTGAAAATGATCTATTTCGCCTGAATAATCCTGTTATCTTGCACAAAAACACGAACATTAATCATACCTGCTTGAAAGAGATAAAAATGTCGAAAAAATACCTTTTTAAAGTGAAACATAAACAAATTTGCATTTATTTACTGAAAAAACTTATAAAAAGGAGATTTTACCATTCATTTTTACCATTTGTGATTTGGGTGAGGAAATAGTGCTTTAGCCTTGAAAACTTCCCGAGAGGATTGCGGAGAATCCAACCGTCGGAATCGAACGCCGTCTTCACTAGGTAATCCACGTCATCCTCCTCTTGTTTTTCATCTGTTTAGTTTTTCATTTTAGTCATTTATTTGATTTTTTAGGAGGGTTTTTGGGAGAAAAAACCCGTGCTCGGGGCACGCAGGTCCACCATTGTTAACCTGCGGACCCCGACTTTTTCTCCATTTGGAAAAAGGTCGGGGTCTGCACCTTCCCTTTAGACAAAGTGCGGTCCCACGCACTGTGTCTAAAGGCAGGGTGCATACCCCGGCGCAAGGGTTTCAAACCAAGAATCCTCAAAATTGGACCAACAAAAAACTTTTCTAGCATGCTAAATATTCTTTTGGCTTGATGTAGGGAGTACATCATGCTGGATTGGAGAGAACGCGAGCACGAGGATGTGGATGCAACCGCATGGAATCATCAACCTTCTCTTGATGCATTGAGGGCGTGCGGGCTGTACAAATACTGGGCCATTCCTAGCATGAGGGCTCAGGTGGACTTTTTGCAGTGGATGGTTGACAGGTGGAGTGTTCAGGACCAGTGCTTCTTGATTGGTGGCCACCAGCTTGAGATTGAGCTGGCGGACATATATTTTTTGACCGGTTTGCCTAAGAGAGGCGTTGATTTGACCCTGTTTGGGGCTAGGACGGGTGGCCAGTCCGTCGATAGCCTTCGACTAGAGTACTGCAACAGGCAGTCTCGAGACAAGGGTATAGATATCAAATATATAACCCTTCCTGAACTGAAAGTGATTGCATTCACTGTTACTCGAGTTTGCGGGGCTGCCGCTTTACACATTGCCACCGGATCCCAGATGCGGATGGCAGTCGACTGCTTTCAGGGCACCGTTTTCAACTGGTGCGATGCTGGTTGGCCAACGTCAAGGGCCAATTGACCAGGGCCAAGAACGGGCGACTAAAGACTTTTGGATATGGTGCTATAGTCGTCAGCTTTGGCCTGGAGCGGATTCCAATTCTCATCCCACAGCCACCTCACAGTTGTACCCGGCATCCCCGAGAGCCTAGACTGATGCGATGGGTTGCAGTTATGGCCCGTCATCCTGATGAGGGGACCGAGGTCATCTGGTTCAAACCTGAGTTCTTCCAGTGGTTGGAACATCAGGTCTTTTCTATCGAGGACTTTCCATATACTGGGATTGATTTTCGTGGTGACCCAGACATGGCTCTTCCTGCAGGAGAGCAGGGAGATGACTCAGGTAACCATTTTCAACTTTTCCTAATGTTAATTTTTATTGATTTTTATATCGTCTCAAAAGTGATAGTAATAATGATTTTGAAATGCAGATGTGGGTCCACAGCGACCAGCCGCTCTCCGGATTTTCGAGAGAAGGCAACCACCCACACTAGCTCCAGCCCCACAGGATGAGTCAGCAGAGACCTTGGCTGAGTTGGAGAGTCACCTAGAGTGTTTGACAGGGGATATACCCGAGACTAGCATAGACGACATTCCTCGTCGGCTTCAGCGCTATGTGATTGGAGTCCCA